>JAPKLY010000669.1:182326-193117 GCA_026898435.1 Prunella vulgaris
AAGGAAATTCTACTATTATTTTTTCAAAATAAATTACTCATCAATTTCTAAGAATGAATTTTTAATATAAAAATTTTGCAACAATAAGGAATTGAACCCGAGACCTTCTAAAGGGAATATACTCACACCCTCAACTCAACTAGCTAAATTTTAATTAAATAATTGAAAATCTTGTATTTATTGGCTTCATTACAGTTAAGTGATTAAAAAAAATTAGAAACTAAAACAGAGCATGAATCTGGGTTTTTTCACGTCAATTTCATAATATTTTTTCCGGCGATTTTTGGCTATCCATCCTAATCCATCCCCTCCTCCTTTTTCTATCGTCGATATTCCCCAACTAGATTAAGAATCGTACTACCATGTTTTGATAACCTGGTATATTGTTTCATGTAATACATACGTTATTATACGAAAAAAATAATTACTTCTATAAAAATAAATAAATATTTGTGAATAGTCAATATTTGTTCTTATAGTAACACACATTTGTTCTTGTATTTTGTGAAAAATTATTTATTCGATAAAAACAAATGAATATGTGTACAATAACAACATTTTATAAGATAATAACACACATTTGCTCTATTAGTAACACACATTTATCTCTCTATTTGTGTTACTGTATGGACAAATGTGTATTACTATATTGGCAAAATATATTTTTATGAGAATAAATATGTGTTTATTAATTTATTAGTCATCCCTTTAAATCTAGGTATATTGTTTCATGTAATTAATATGTTATTATATTAAAAAATATAATTATTTCTATAAAAATAAATAAATATTTGTGAATAATTTATATTTGTTCTTATAGTAACAAACATTTTGGTCTTGCATTATGTGAAAAATCATTTATTCTATAACAATAAATAAATATGTGTAAAATAACAATATTTTATAAGATAGTAACATATATTTGTTCTAATAGTAACATGCATTTGTCTCCCAATATGTGTTACTATATGGGCAAATGTGTGATACAATTTCTAGATTTTTCGCTCCCAGGTATGTTACTTTTTAAGAAAATAACCTAATAGTATTACTCTTTTGGGAGGATGGTACTAGGAAATAACCTAATAGTATGTAATACTAGACTGAGTAGTTCCTAATACCATCCTCATAAAAGATTGATACTCTTAGGATCCCAACATCAATACTTGTAAATAGAATCACTAAATCATTAATCAAATTGATAATCACAAACCAAATCACAAAATTTATCATATCACATGGAGTTTCGACAAACATAAGGATGTGTGAGTACTACAAGTGGATATGACTACTATAAGTATCACAAGTACAATTTCAACTAACAGGTAACACAACGAAGAATCTTTCCGTACAACAAGTGTATATCTTTGAACTAATTTTATTTTTTATATCTAGTCTAGTAATTTAAAACTAAAATAGATAATATATTGCAAAACTTTTATTTTTAGTAGTAATTTAAAACCAAAAATTAAGAAAATTACCTAATAGTATTACTCTTTTGTGAGGATGGTAATAGAAAATAACCTAATAGTATGTAATACAAGACTGAGTAGTTCCTAATAACATCCTTACAAAAGAGTGATACTTTTAGGATCCCAACATCAATACTTGTAAATAGAATCACTAAATCATTAATCAAATTGATAATCACACACCAAATCACTAAATTTATCATAACATGGAGTTTCAGCAAACATGAGGATGTGTGGGTACTACAAGTTGATATGCCTATTATAAGTATCACAAGTACAATTTCAACTAACAAGTAACACAACGAATAATCTTTTCGTACAACAAGTGTATATC
The DNA here is from genome assembly GCA_026898435.1 of Prunella vulgaris. NCBI lineage: Eukaryota > Viridiplantae > Streptophyta > Magnoliopsida > Lamiales > Lamiaceae > Prunella > Prunella vulgaris. The sequence continues at coordinate 184,130 of JAPKLY010000669.1, forward strand.
CTTGAACTAATTTTATTTTTTATGTCTATTCTAGTAATTAAAAACTAAAATAGATAATATCTTGCCAAACTTTTATTTTTAGTAGTAATTTAAAACTAAAAATTAAGGAAATAACCTAATAGTATTGCTCTTTTGGGAGGATGGTACTAGGAAATAACCTAATAGTATGTAATACTAGACTGGGTAGTTCCTAATACCATCCTCACAAAAGAGTGATACTCTTAGGATCCCAACATCAATACTTGTAAATAGATTCACTAAATCATTAATCAAATTGATAATCACACACCAAATTACTAAATTATCATAACATTGAGTTTCGGCAAACATGAGGATGTGTGAGTACTACAAGTGGATATGACTACTATAAGTATCACAAGTACAATTTCAACAAACAGGTAACACAACGAGTAATCTTTTCGTACAACAAGTGTATATCTTTGAACTAATTTTATTTTTTATATCTAATCTAGTAAATTAAAACTAAAATAGATAATATCTTGCAAAACTTTTATTTTTAGTAGTAATTTAAAACTAAAAATTAAGAAAATAATCTAATAGTATTACTCTTTTGTGAGGATGGTACTAGAAAATAACCTAATAGTATGTAATACAAGACTGAGTAGTTCCTAATACCATCCTCACAAAAGGGTGATACTTTTAGGATCCCAACATCAATACTTGTAAATAGAATCACTAATTCATTAATCAAATTGATAATCACACACCAAATTACTAAATTGATCATAACATGGAGTTTCGGCAAACATGAGGATGTGTGAGTACTACAAGTGGATATGACTACTACAAATATCACAAGTACAATTTCAACAAACAGGTAACACAACGAGTAATCTTTTTGTACAACAAGTGTATATCTTTGAACTAATTTTATTTTTTTATATCTAATCTAGTAAATTAAAACTAAACTAGATAATATTTTGCAAAACTTTTATTTTTAGTAGTAATTTAAAACTAAAAATTAAGAAAATAAGCTAATAGTATTACTCTTTTGTGAGGATGGTACTAGGAAATAACCTAATAGTATGTAATACTAGACTGAGTAGTTCCTAATACAATCCTCACAAAAGAATGATACTATTAGGATCCCAACATCAATATTTGTAAATAGAATCACTAAATCATTAATCAAATTGATAATCACACACCAAATCACTAAATTTATTATAACATGGAGTTTCGGCAAACATGAGGATGTGTGAGTACTACAAGTGGATATGACTACTATTAATATGACAAGTACAATTTCAACTAACAGGTAACACAACGAGTAATCTTTTCGTACAACAAATGTATATTTTTTTATCTAATTTTATTTTTTTATTTCTAATCTAGTAATTTAAAACTAAAATAGATAATATATTGCAAAACTTTTATATTTAGTAGTAATTTAAAACTAAAAATTAAGAAAATAACCTAATAGTATTACTCTTTTGTGAGGATGGTACTAGGAAATAACCTAATAGTATGTAATACTAGACTCAATAGTTCCTAATACCATCATCACAAAACAGTTATACTATTAGGATCCCAACATCAATACGTGTAAATAGAATCACTAATCCAATTGATGATTACCATCATGAATAATTACATTGTATTTTATCCACAAAGAAAAAAAACCTTCTATTCACACGATCTCGTTCCAAAAAATTAATATGACATAATTAAATATAATAAAAAAAGTATTACGATGTAATTAATTATAATAAAATATCATTTGAAAAAATTGTACACAGAATTCAATTTTAAAATAATATTAATATGTATTGAATTGATTATTTAAATTTATATTCAATTTGATTCGGATGTAATAAATAAAACTAATAAAATGTATTAGTAAATGTTTTTATTATAATAATATTACTTGTTTAACTAAAATGTATTTGTTATTTTCAATGAACATTATTAATATTTATCACCTAATAATATTAATTATTCAACTAAAAGATATTAATCATTTCCACCTAACAAAATATTAAATTTTCTTAATCCAAAAAAAAAAAAAGAATTACTGTTTGATAAAATTAACGTATGCATATATAGTATTTATATTCATTATTATATATACCATTTATATTAAGTGTAATTAGTATACTATTATATATCACCCTATCATCTATTTCTGAATCTATGAAATCCTACGTGGCTTAATACAATGCTTCCTACCTACTTTTCTAATTTTCTCGTAATATTGTATTTTTTATAATAAAATATAAATAACCTGTTACTTCTTTATCCATTTTTTAATTTATAATTTTTAAAATAAAATATAAATAACCGCTGTCGGTTATTTCTTTATCCATAATTCACAAACTTCTCTATTCCATCACTCCACATCTCTAAATATTTTTATTTTTCATTTAAAAAAATATTTTTAATAGTTAAAGAAATAGAAATCACCCTCCATAAATTTTGGCCAAAGAAATAGTAACCACCATTAAAATCATTTATTTTCAAAAAAAATAATCAACATATTCGTATTACAATATTTTATATAATTTTTAATATTTTATAAAAAAACTTAATTTAAAATTAATATATAATTTTTTATTAATCCCTCGTATTTGTGGGATTATGTACTAGTACTATTTATATTAGTGGAAAATGGAAACTGTTATAATATATGTAAATATATTATTATATTGATGGATATAATATTAGGAATATATCCAGTGGGCTTTAAGCCCACAAGACTTAGGGTTAGGTATTCTATTTTTACTTATCATTCCTATGTATTCTGTAATTGATATGATTGTAAACGGCAGTTCATATTAGTATACTCTCCTGGCTTGGTCGCCCCCAGACGTAGTCACTCCGTGACGAACTGGGTCATCAATACTGTGTCTTTACTTTTACGCTTTTACGCTTTCCTCTCAAGATTACAACACGTTATCAGCACGAGTCTCTACGAGCAATAAGGATTTACGAGATGATTGCTCCAGCTATTTTCTGGATCAAATCAATTTCAGGATTAATTTTAATTTTGTTGCTGAAACCAAACCCAAAATCAGCAAACCAGTTTTGCAGAAACAAAAAAAATCGGAACCCCTGTTTTCGATATTTCTTCAATTGAAATCGAGCCCTACCTGTGTCCACCACGCCGTCGGCCCCTGAAGTGGCCTCGACGGCGAACGACGGCAACGCTGTGATACGCGAACGGTGGCGACAGCCACGCCAGACTGCCGCGACGGCGCTGTGCGCCTGGTGGGGGAAACACCCCTGCTTCTGCGGCGGCGCGACGCGCACCATGACGGCTGCGTGTGAGCGGCGGCAGCCGCGCGCCCCTTGATGTGCGACGGCGACGGCGACGCGCCGGGTCTCAGACTCCGCTGCGACGGCGGCTCTGCGCGGCGACGCTATGACGCGACACCGCCGCCGCCGCCTGTGCTCGACGGCGTATGACGACGCCCTGCTCCGCGACACGCCCATGACGGCAGACCTCAAATCTGTCCGACGGCGTTGTACGCGACGGCACTCCGTGCGTCGACACCCTCGGCCGCGACCTCCGATCGCCACCACACGCCAAACAGACGCCTAACTTCATCGGCGACGTGGCCCATACCTGGCCGCGATTTTCTCGCGTAACTGTCCCAAAAAATCGGATATTGGATACGCCCTTATTCTGTCCAGATTTTAGTATTTAGTATACTTTTGACCGGCTCACTCCTGAAACCCTAATTCCATAATTGGGCTTTCTTTAACTGGGCCACCCATTCTGGGCCTTATGTTTGATTAATTGGGCTAAATCCCTTTAATTAGTTCGGGTTTATAATACATGGGACGTAGCCCTGTTAATAAAAAAAAATTAATTAATTAATATTTATTAATTAATTACTTAGGCCAATTTTTTTTAATTAATTGATTGGGCATTTTATTTTAGTTGATCCTAATTAATTTGGATCCTAACAATTATTTTTGGGCCCGATGTCCCATTAATAAAAATTCATAATGGTATTATGAAAGCCCAAATCATCAAATTTTTTAAGGCCTTATCCAATAATTATTTTTGGGTTAAAGTCCCATTAATAAATGTCTCATAAAAGTCATACACTCAAAAATATCAATACCCCCTATAATTAATTAATTTTTGTCTTAGCAATATTTTATTGATTGAGCCTTAATTATTAAATGCTACAAACAAATAATTTTAATAAATTTTCATTTATTAATTTTTGTAGCAAAAACATGTCAAAAATCACTAAATGTGAATTCGATTAATTGGCACTTGATTGCCATAACTATTTGACATGGGCTCTCAACGTTGAAACCCACTTTGTCTATAAAGACTTTACCGACACAACTAGACAACCATCTAAATCCACAACTGCCCAAATGGCACAAGCTCTAATCTTCTTAAGACACCATCTTCACAAAGATCTTAAGAACGAATACCTCACTGAAAAAGATCCATTGACGTTGTGGAAATCCCTCCATGATCGATTCCAACAAAACCAAAATGTGATCCTCCCCCGAAACCAGACATGAATGGATAACACTTCGTTTCCAAAACTTAAGTCTGTAACGGAGTACAACTCCGCCCTACATCGCATAGTTTCTCAGCTTAAGCTGTGTAAAGAAACAATAACTGTTGATCAGTTAATTGAAAAACTCTTTCCACTTTCCACGCTATTAATCTTGTACTCCAGCTGCAGTACAGGGCCAAAGAGTATCAATCACACTCCGAGCTCATTTCTGCACTTTTAGTTGCAGAAAAGCACAACCAATTGTTGATGAAAAATCACAATATTAGACTGGTTGGCTCACAAGTTGTGCCTGAAGCACATGCTACTCGGAGGAACTCTAGAGGTAGTAAACGTGGAAAAGGAAATGAGGCGAGTGGGGGACGCGGATCGACCCGAAGTCGAGGCTGTGGTAGGGGAAGAGGTCGAGGTCGCAACAATGCACAACATAGTGCAACTGAAATGAATGCACCTCAAGATCAACTATCGAGCTCACGTGCACAGAACAAACAAGTCTGTCACAAGTGTGGATGCGACGACCATTGGTCTCGCTCGTGTCGTACACCAAAACATTTGGTGGAGGCGTATCAACGTATGCTAAAAGACAAAAATGGGAAGGCTCATCACGGTGAAACACACCACACCGACCTGCCAGAAGCAGGCTTTGTCATAGACAAAGGATGACCTCTTGGGTTCACATATGACTATTGACTACATAATTTAATACGTTCTTGATAAAGTAGGACCTAAGTGATCCCTTGTGCGGCTGATCAATCAGCGTCTGTAATCTTGGCTCTCCTTAGCATTCCTCATATCTAAACGTATCCAAACATACACTTAAGTGCTTATGGAGATTAATGTATTGTGCTTAGTAGATAGTGCTACTACACATACTATCTTAAAAGATAGTCAATTTTTCCAAACATTAACTGAAAAGAAAGGAAGTGTCACTACTATTTTCGATGACGACATACAAATCGTTGGCTCCGGAAGAGCCTCGATCATTCTACCTATGGGTACCGAATTAATAATCGAGAATGCTTTATTGTTTCCACAATCAAAGCGTACCCTCCTCAGTTTCAAAGACATTCGACAGAATGGCTATCACATTGAAACAAATACTGAGGACAATAGTGAATATCTGTTGATGACTCACTATTTGAATTGTCGTAAACACATCGTCGAAAAACTTCCATCTTTCTCGTCTGGTTTGTATTATACATACATCAGACCCTCAAATCTCCATATAGCTCTTAATCTAAAATTTAATGATCCAAATTCTTTCAAATTATGGCATGAGCGGTTAAAACATCCAGAACAATCCATGATACGTCGGATTCTATGTAATTCATCTGGCCATAACATAACACACAACAGAATCCCTTCTGTTAATGAATACATATGTGATGCTTGCACAATGGGTAAGCTCATAATTCGTCCTTCTAGTAGTAAAGTAAGAACTGAATCTCCTAAATTCCTTGAACGGATTCAAGGAGATATTTGTGGACCAATACATCCAGCATCTGGACCATTTAAGTATTTTATGGTCCTAATAGATGCATCCACTCGGTGGACTTATGTAACGATGCTATCCACTCGCAATACTGCTTTTGCAAAGCTTATTGCACAGATCATCCTGTTGAGATCTTAATTCCCAGATCATCCTATTAAATCCATTCGTATGGATAATGCCGGTAAATTCACCTCTAAGGCATTCGATGATTTTTGCATGGCACTGAGAATCAAAGTGGAGCATTCGGTCCCTCATGTTCATACTCAAAATGGTCTAGCTGAATCATTAATTAGACGTCTTAAATTAATCGCTAGATCACTACTACAAAAAACGAACTTACCTGTTTCATGTTGGGGGCATGCAATCTTATATGCATCATCACTAATCCAATTCCGACCAACTGCATATCATGAATATTCCCCTATTCAACTCGTGCGTGGAAATGAACCTAACATTTCCCATCTGCGAACATTCGATTGTGCAGTGTATGTTCCAATACCACCACCTAAGCGAACATCTATGGGCCCACAAAGGAAACTCGGTATTTACATCAATTTTGTATCTCTCACAATACTTAAATACCTCGAGCCTTTAACTGGGGATCAATTTACAACCCGTTTCGCTGACTGCACATTCGACGAAGATCTATTTCCGGCCTTAGGGGGAGAGAAAAATACCACAATTAATAAATGCCGTGAAATTATGTGGAACACAAAAGATCTTCAATACTTAGGCCCACGCACTAGTCAAACTTGAACCAAAAGTTCAAAAGAAAATAAACTTGCAATAATCTGCAAGTAATCTGCCAGATGCATTATCAAATGCATTACTGATTATAAATGAAGTGACTGTGAATAGTTAAGGATGCCCCTATACGCCAGAAGCGTAATGAACCTCCTTACACAAAACCATGGTATATTAATGCTAATAATATATTCAGTCACTCATGAAATCTCCTGAAGAGATTCGTCCCGAAGACGAGAAATCCTAGTAAAAGGCACGTGCACATAGCAATCAAAATACTAGGATGCGGAACACCCAGATCAATGGGAAATGATCAAGATCTGGTTTACATGAATCTTAAATAAACACAGGAGACAAACATATCACTGTTGTCGACAACATATTCGTACCCATAGTTGCTCTTTCTAAAATCTGGTACCAGTATCTAAATTTGATTAGATGCAATGGAAAGAAGCAAATATGGAAGAGCTAGACTCGCAAAATAAACTGCTTTGTTCTATCGTACATACCCCCTAAATATTTTATCCCTGAAGGATATAAATGGGTATTAATACGAAACAAAATGAAGTTGAGAGATACAAAGCGAGATTAACAGCTTAAGGGTTTTTCGCAGTGACCCATTATTGAGTTTGATGTGATCAAACAAATTCTCCTGTTGTGAATATTATAAAGTTCCGCCATATATCATTGGCAGTTAAACGCAGTTAATGGACATAATTACCGCATACTTATACGGATCATTAGATTCTGACATCTATATGAAAATCCCTGATGGATTAACTATTCCCCAAATGAGGAATAACGAACATCGTAGTATGTTCAGCATTAAGTTGCAACGCTCGTTATATGGCTTAAAACAGTCAGGTCGTATGTGGTATAATCGACTAAGCGAATTCCTCCTGAAGAAGGAATACGTAAATAACGAGGCTTTTCCTTGTGTCTTTACTAAGAAATCCCTTAATGGTTTTTGCATCATCTCTGTGTATGTGGATGATCTAAACATTATCGGAACAAGGAAAGAGATTGAAGAAGCAAGTTCAATCTTAAAAACTGAATTTGAAATGAAAACTTTGGGTAAAACCAAGTTCTGTCTCGGTCTACAGATCGAGCATTTTCCTGAAGGAATACTGATACACCAATCAGCTTACCTAAACAAAGTGTTGGAGAGATTCCATAAGGATAAATCTCATCCTTTAAGCATTCCAATGGCTGTCCGTTCCCTTTATTTGGAAAAGGACCCATTTAGACCTAAAGAAGATACCGAAGAGCTATTGGAACCTGAAGTTCCATATCTAAGTGTAATTGGTGCACTGCTCTATCTTGCAAACTGCACTAGGCCCGATATTGCCTTTGCAGTCAATCTACTTGCAAGGTTCAGTGCCTCCCCTACGAGGAGACATTGGAATGGTGTGAAACATATCTTACGATATCTTCAAAGTTCTCAAGATCTTGGTCTTTTCTGTCAAAGAAACCAAGACAAAACACTTATAGGTTATGCTGATGTTGGTTATCTATCTGATCCCCATAATGCAAAATCGCAAATGGGTTATGTTTTCCTCTGTGGTGGAACAGTCATTTCATGGAGATCTGTCAAATAAACTTTGGTGACCACATCGTCAAACCACTCAGAGATCATAGCTCTGTACGAAACTGCACGAGAATGTGTGTGGTTAAAGTCCCTTATAAAACACATTCACGATTCGTGTGGTATCCCTTCTATTGACTTAAGCCCATCAATTATCTATGAAGATAATGTTGCATGTATTGCACAAATGAGCAACGGCTATGTCAAAGGGAACTTGATGAAGCATATATCCCCAAAATTCTTTTATCCTCACGAACTCCAGAAGAGTGGTGAGATCATGATAAAACAAGTACGCTCAAGTGACAATCTAGCTGATTTGTTCACTAAATCCCTTCCCACAACGACTTTTGAAAAGTACGTACACGAAATCGGGATGCGTCGACTTGGAAGGTTGTTATCTTCAGGGGGAGTAACAAATGTTAAACAATCCTGATGATTGTATCCTCGAGGCCATTTGTAACACTCCACTAAGTAACACTTGCATTCTTCCTTGTCATATTATATCCAAGGGGGAGTGTTATAATATATGTAAATATATTATTATATTGATGGATATAATATTAGGAATATATCCAGTGGGCTTTAAGCCCACAAGACTTAGGGTTAGGTATTCTATTTATACTTATCATTCCTATGTATTCTGTAATTGATATGATTGTAAA
>JAPKLY010000670.1:5570-39079 GCA_026898435.1 Prunella vulgaris
ACTTCAAAAAGGCTACTGTAAGGTTCTAGAATCCATCCTTTTGAAAATTTTGAAAAATCTGATTTTGGACTCAAGGTCTATTCACCCCCCTCCCCCTCTAGACCTTGACCACTTTAAGGGACCAACAGAGCAGGACCTCAATATAGTCAGAATCAGAAGTGACAAAGGTACTGAGTTTCTTAACTTTGTTGTTTCTGACTTTTGCAGGGAGAATGGTATTCAACATGAGACATCAGCTGCCAGAACACCTCAGCAAAATGGTCTTGCTAAGAGAAGAAATAGAACTCTCAAAGAGGCAGAAAGGACAATGTTAGCTGAATACAATACTTCCCAGAGATTTTGGGCAGAAGCCATCAACACTTATTGCTACATCCAGAACAGATGCTTGCCAGTCAAGAGGCATGGCAAGACCCCTTATGAGACGTACAAAAGTAAATCTCCTAACCTTTCCTTTGTCCATATCTTTGGATATAGGTGTTTCATCCATGACAATTGAAAGACCAAGTTAAAAACTTTTGATGCCAAGGTTGCTGAGTGAATATTCTTAGGATATTCTGGCAGCAGCAAGGCCTATAGAGTCTTTAATAAGGTCTCTCTTTTTGTGGAGGTAACACCCCATGTTTTATTTGATGAATTTGTTCACATTAAATTTAACATTAGGTCTATGCCACAAAACCTTGTCAACCCCCTCAAAATCAGTTGTAGAATCCATCTTTGCAGTTAGATTATGCATTGGAGGTGCCAAAATGCAACGTTCTTCACGATCGATCGACGATTAATCGGGAAAAGTGGGGAAAACTAAAAAATATAACCGCTTGAAGTTTTACCATGAAACCTTGCCACCCCACTAAAAATTGATCGAGAAATCCCCTTACACAGTTAGATTTTGCATTTGAGATCTCAAATTTCAAGTTTTTTTATCTTTTATCGATCGATTACCAAAAAAATGCGAAAAAATCGATTGACATCCTTTTGCCACGAAAATATGTCACTCCCCTTAAAATCGATAGGGGAATCCATTTATACTGTTAGATTTTGCATCTGGGATCCCAAATTTTAGGTTTTTCGATCTTGTCTAGATAATTGTCAATTAAACGAGAAAAAATCAAATGACACCTATTTGCCATGAAAACCTTCCCATTGCCAATAAAATCGATCGCGAAATCCATTTCTGCAGTTAGAGTTTGCATTAGAGTTCTCAAATTTCAGGTTTCCTACCTTTTTCGGTCAATTGCATTTGACATGGGCATGCACAGTATCTCTCCATCCAGCATGACGACACGCTTTGTGTCTGCCCATCCTACGGAGCGGCACACGCCTTGTCTCCCAATCTGGCATGACGGCTGGCACGCGTTTGTGTCTGATCTCAACGGGATGGTACACACTGCGTCTACCTATCTGATGGGAATGTACACATTCCGTCTGCCCATCGGCGGGTCGGGACATATTGCGACTACTAATCTGGCGGGATGGTACACATTGAGTTTGCCTATTTTAATCAACCGCCATCCGATGGCCGGCACTCGGGCATGTCGTGCACCAACCATCATACGTTGGCCGGTGATCGGGCGTGCCCGTGCACCAAGTGTCACCCAACATTATGTCCAACATTAAATTTAACATTAGGTCTATGGCACAAAACCTTGCCAACCCTCTCAAAATCAGCTGTAGAATCCATCTTTGCAGTTAGATTTTGCATTGGAGGTGCCAAAATGCAACTTTCTTGACGATCGATCGACAATTAATCAGGAAAAGTGGGAAAAAACTTAAAAATATAACCGCTTGGAGTTTTGCCACCCCACTAAAAATTGATCGAGTAAACCCTTTAATTAATTAGATTTTGCATTTGAGATCTTGAATTTCAAGTTTTTTTATCTTTTATCGATCAAATACCAAAAAAATGGGAAAAAATCAATTGACACCATTTTGCCACGAAAATATTCCACTACCCTTAAAATCGATCGGGGAATCCATTTATGCAGTTAAATTTTACATCTAAGATTCCAAATTTCAGGTTTTTTGATCTTTTCTAGATCAATTGTCAATTAAACGGGAAAAATCAAATGACACATATTTGCCACGAAAACCTTCCCACTGTCCACGAAAGTGATCGTGAAATACATTTCTGTAGTTAGAATTTGGATTAGAGTTCTCAAATTTCAGGTTTTCTACCTTTTCCCGATCGATTGCATTTGACTTGGGCATTCGCAGTATCTTCCCATCCGGCATGGCGGCTGGCACGCGTTTGTGTCTGACCTTGGCAGGAAGCTACACGCTGCGTCTGTCCATCCGATGAGAATGTACACGTTCCGTCTGCCCATCGGCAGGTCGGGATACGTAGGCACCGCCCATCCGGTGGGATGGTACACATTGTGTTCGCCTATTTTCATCAACCGTCATTCGATGGCCGGCGCTCGAGCTTGTCGTGCACCAACCGACATCTATTAGCTGGTGATCGCGCATGCCGTGCACCAACCATCATCCAATGGACGGCGCTTGGGCGTGCCGTGCACCAACCGTCATCCCATAATTCTCATTTTGAGTGTTTACAGTCATTTCCGCAATAGCCACAACTGTCATCCATTGGTCGGCGCTCGAGCGTGCCGTGCGCCAACCGTCATCCCACAATGCTCATTTTTAGTGTTTACCATCATTTCCACAATGGCCACAATCGTCATCCATTGATCGGTGTTCGAGCGTGTCATGTGTCAATTGTCATCCCACAATGCTCATTTTGAGCATTTACCATCATTTCTGACGTGTCGTGCGCCAATCGTCATCCAATGACCGTCACTAGCTCTTCTTCTTATGTGATATGTAGCATTTGTGTGCAAATCACTTGCCTGCTTCTTGTTGACCTAGTGGGTAAGTTGCTTGTGATGTCCTGTGCGTGCAAATGAAATGTTGCACTTGATGTTGGGACATGTCATCCAACATTATACCCAACATTAAGTCCAACATTAAATTTAACGTTAGGTCTATGCCACAAAACCGTGCCAACCCCCTCAAAATCAGCTGTAGAATCCATCTTTGCAGTTAGATTTTGCATTGGAGGTTCCAAAACGCAACGTTCATCACGATCGATCGACGATTAATCAGGAAAAGTGGGAAAAACTTAAAAATATAACCGCTTAGAGTTTTGTCACAAAACCTTGTCACCCCACTAAAAATCGATAGTGAAATCCCTTTACACGGTTAGATTTTGCATTTGAGATCTCGAATTTCAAGTTTTTTTTATCTTTTCTCTATCAATTATCGAAAAAATGTGAAAAAATCAATTGACACCCTTATGCCACGAAAATATGTCACTCCCCTTAAAATCGATGGGGGAATACATTTATCTAGTTACATTTTGCATCTGATATCCCAAATTTCAGGATTTTTTATCTTTTCTAGATCAATTGTCAATTAAACGGAAAAAAAAATCAAATGACACCCATTTGCCACGAAAACCTTCCCACTGCCCACGAAATCGATTGTAAAATCCATTTCTGCAGTTAGAATTTGCATTAAAATCCTCAAATTTCAGATTTTTTACCTTTTCCTAATCGATTGCATTTGACTTGGGCATGCGCAGTGTCTCCCCATCCGGCATGATGGCACACGTTGTGTCTGCCCATCTGACGGAACAGCAAAAGACGTATCTCCCCATCCAGCATGATGGCTGGCACGCGTTTGTGTCTGACTTCGGTGGGATGGTACACGCTGCGCTGCCCATCCAATGGGAATGTACACATTCCGTCTGCCCATCTGCGGGTCAGGACACGTTGTGTTCACCTATTTTCATCAACCATCATCCCATGGCCGGCACTCGGGCGTGCCGTGCACCAACCGTCATCTGTTAGCCGGTGATCAGGAGTGCCGTGCACCAATCGTTATCCAATGGCCGGTGCTTGGGCATGTCGTGTGCCAACCGTCATCCCACAATACTTATTTTGAGTGTTTACCATCATTTTCGCAAGTTTACCATCATTTCTGCAATGCCCACAATCGTCATCCATTGGCCGGTGCTCGGGCGTTCTGTGTGCCAACCGTCATCCCACAATGCTCATTTTGAGCGTTTACCATGATTTCTGGCGTTTTGTGAGCCAACCGTCATCCGATGAATGTCACTAGCTCTTTTTCTTATGTGACATGTAGCAGTTGTGTGCATACCACTTGCCTACTTCATTTTGACCTGGTGGGTAAGGTGCTTGTGATGTCCTGGGCATGCAAATGAAATGTTGGACTCGATGTTTGGACATTTCATCCAACATTATGCCCAACATTAAGTCCAACACTAAATTTAACATTAGGTCTATGCCACAAAACCTTGCCAACACCCTCAAAATCAGCTGTAGAATCCATCTATGTAGTTAGATTTTGCATTGGAGGTGCCGAAATGCAACATTTTTCTCGATCGATCGATTAATAGAGAAAAGTGAGAAAAACCTTAAATATATAACTGCTTAGAGGTTTGCCATGATACCTTGCCACCCCACTAAAAATCGATCGCAAAATCCCTTTACACAGTTAGATTTTGCATTTGAAATCTCAAATTTCAAGTTTTTTTATCTTTTCTCGATCGATTACCGAAAAAATGGGAAAAAATCAATTGGCACCCTTTTGCAAGGAAAATATGTCACTCCCCTTAAAATCGATCGGGTAATCCATTTATGTAGTTAGATTTTACATCTGAGATCCCGAATTTCTAATTTATCGATCTTTTCTAAATCAATTGTCAATTAAACGAAAAAAATAAAACGATACTCATTTCCACAAAAACCTTCCCACTACCAACGAAATCAATAGAGAAATCCATTTCTGCAGTTAGAATTTGCATTAGTTCTCAATTTTTCAGGTTTTCTACCTTTTCCCGATCGATTGCATTTGACTTGGGCATGGGCAGTGTCTCCCCATCCAGCATGACGGCACGCGTTGTGTCTGCCAATCCGACAGAATGACACACGATGTGTCTCTCCATCCGGCATGACGACTGGCAAGCGTTTGTATCTGACCTTGGCAGGATGGTACACGTTACGTCTGCCCATCCGATGGGAATGTACACGTTCCGTCTGCCCATCGGCGGGTCAGGACACGTTGTGACCCCCCATCCGGCGGGATAGTACATGTTGTGTTCGCCAATTTTCATCAACCGTCATCTGATGGCCGGCGCTCGGGCGTGTCGTGCACCAACTGTTATCCAATAGCCGGGGCTTGGGCATGTCGTGCACCAACCGTAATTCCATAATGCTCATTTTGAGTGTTAACTATCATTTCCGCAATGCCAACAAATATCATCCATTGGCCGACGCTCGGGCGTGCCGTGCGTCAACTGTAATCCCACAATGCTCATTTTGAGCATTTAGCATCATTTCCGCAATACCTACAACTGCCATCCGTTGACCGGCGCTCAGGCGTGTCGTGCGCCAACCGTCATCCGTTGACCGTCACTATCTCTTCTTATGTGACATGTAGTAGTTATGTGCATATCACTTGCCTGCTTCATGTTGACCTGGTGGGTAAGTTGCTTGTGATGTCCTGGGCATGCAAATGATATGTTGGACTTGATGTTGGGACATTTCATCCAACATTATGGCCAACATTAAGTCCAACATTAAAGTTAACATTAGGTCTATGCCACAAAACCTTCACAACCCCTCAAAATCAGCTGTAGAATCCATCTTTGCAGTTAGATTTTGCATTGGAGGTGCCGAAACGCAACGTTCTTCACGATCGATCGATGATTAATCAGGAAAAGTGGGAATAAACTTAAAAATATAACTGCTTGGAGTTTTGCCATGAAACCTTGCCACCCCACTGAAAATTGATCGCGAAATCCCTTTCCACAATTAGATTTTGCATTTGAGATCTCGAATTTCAAGTTTTTTTAATCTTTTCTCGATCAATTACCGAAAAAATGGGAAAAATCAATTGACACCCTTTTTCCACGAAAATATGCCACTCTCTTTAAAATAGATCGGGGAATCCATTTATGCATTTAGATTTTGCATCTGAGATCCCGATTTTCAGGTTTGTCAATCTTTTCTAGATCAATTGTCAATTAAATGGGAAAAAAATCAAATGACATCAATTTGCCACGAAAACCTTCCCACTACCCAAGAAATCGATCATGAAATCCATTTCTGCAGTTATAATTTGCATTAATGTTCTCAAGTTTCAGGTTTTCTACCTTTTCCCGATCGATTGCATTCGACTTACGCATGCGCAGTGTCTCCCCATCCAGTATGACGATAAGCATTGTATCTACCCATCCGACGGAACGACACAAGCCGTGTCTCTCCATCCGGCATGACAGCTGGCACGCGTTTGTGTCTGACCTCGGTGGGATGGTACATGTTGCGCCTACCTATCCGATGGGAATGTACATATTCCGTTTGCCCATCGGCAGGTCGGGACACATTACAACCGCCCATCCGGCAGTATGGTACACATTTCGTTCGCCTATTTTCACCAACTGTCATTCGATTGCCGGCACTCGGGCGTGTCGTGCAACAACCATCTCAGTTGGCCGGTGATTGGGCGTGCCATGCACCAATCGTCATCCCACAATGCTCATTTTGAGGGTTTACCGTCATTTCTGCAATGCGCACAACCATCATCCATTGGCCGGCGCTCGGGCATGCCGTACACTAACCGTCATCCCACAATACTCATTTTGAGCATTTACGATCATTTTTGCAATACCCACAACCGCCATCCGTTGACCGACGCTCGGGCGTGTCGTGCGCCAATCGTCATTCAATGACCGTCACTAGCTCTTCATCTTATATGACATGTAGCAGTTGTGTGCATATCACTTGCCTGCTTCATGTTTACCTGGTGGGTAAGTTGCTTGTGATGTCCTGGGCTTGCAAATGAAATGTTGGAATCGATGTTGGGACATTTCATCCAACATTGTGTCCAACATTAAGTCCAACATTAAATTTAACATTAGGTCTATGCCACAAAACCTTGCAAACCCCCTCAAAATCAGCTGTAGAATCCAATTTTGCAGTTATATTTTGCATTGGAGGTGTCGGAACGCAACGTTCATCTCGATCGATCGATGATTAATCGGGAAAAGTGGGAAAAAACTTAAAAATATAATCGCTTGGAGTTTTGCCAGGAAACATTGTCACCCCACTAAAAATCGATCGCAAAATCACTTTGCACAGTAAGATTTTGCATTTGAGATCTCGAATTTCAAGTTTTATTATCTTTTCTCGATCGATTACAGAAAAATTGGAAAAAAAATCAAATGTCACCCTTTCGCCACGAAAATATGCCACTCCCCTTAAAATCAATCGGGGAATCCATTTATGCAATTAGATTTTGCATTTGACATCCCGAATTTTAGATTTTTTGATCTTTTCTAGATCAATTGTTAATTAAACGGGAAAAAATCAAATGACACCTATTTGCCACGAAAACCTTCCTACTGTCCACAAAATCGATCGTGAAATCCATTTTTGCAGTTAGAATTTGCATTAGAGTTCTCAAATTTCAGGTTTTCTACCTTTTCCCGATTAATTGTGTTTGACTTGGGCATGCGCAGTATCTCCCCATCCGGCATTACGGCTGGCACGCATTTATGTCTGACTTCGGTGGGATGGTACACGTTGCGACCGCCCATCTGGTGATATGGTACACGTTGTGTTCGTCTGTTTTCATCAACCGTCATCCCAGAATGCTCATTTTAAGTGTTTACTGTTATTTCCGCAATGCCCACAATCGTCATCTATTGGTCGATGCTTGGGGGTGCCGTGCACCAACTGTCATCCCACAATGCTCATTTTGAGCGTTTACCATGATTTCTGGCGTGTCGTGCGCCAACTGTCATCCGATGTCACGCCCTAAATTTCTATACATTTCAAATCAGCGGAAGTCTTACTTTTAAATAAATAATTTAATAAAAACATCTTTTAGAACGTGAACCCTTTTTGCTTGAAATAAAATTCTTTTTCTTTTAAAAACCTTTTTAGAACTAAATCAGAGTAATAATATAAAACAAATAAATCATACATTCAATTTAAATAACTCATTCAATACATCCATGGAAAACCATAAAACACCATCTCAAATATTCATAACATATTTCAACTTATTCCACGTGTGAAATAAACTCATCCTAACATCCCATACCATATAAGTCATCAATTAAATCATACAATAATCATAAATAATTCGTGGACAGCAGCTGGGGCATAAAACTTTCGAAAACAGCTAGGGTGTACTCATCAAAACTGGGTGTGTACGAAAACAGTCCACTAACTAATACTAAAACCATTTTCTTTAATACTATTATCTTGCCAATGCATCTAAGACCTCTAAATACTCAATTAAATCAGATTAAACATAATATAAACACTTGCCACGAAAATCCATTTTTAAAACGCATGAAAAGCTCGTAAAATAAAGATATAGGACTAATTTCAAGCTGTAACTTTAAAACGATTTTGCTCCAGGTTTTAAGACCAAAATAACTTAATATTTTATGGCTAATAAACTGCCAAAATTTTGAAATATAGCTGGGTATAAAATTCGGTATTTTTAAAACAAGAATTTTGAGGACTAGAATCACATAAAGGACTAAAAGCAGTTCCTCGACTTCTACTAGGTAAAAACTCACGAAAATTTGTCAACATGCATAACATATCATGGAAAACATTCTGATAAAATTTCATAATTTTTGGAGTTATGAAACTAGACTTATCGAGCATACAAACTAAGGACAATAACTAATTTCTTAAGAATAATTAAACACATAAATTGATCACTTAATCATGCATTCTAAAAATCGTCCAGCAGCTGCAACTTAATTAAAATACCTTTATCATCTAAATCCTAATTTTCATGCCATCTAACACATAATCATAATTAATAAAAATACTTCATAAAAATCCATAATAAAGTCCCATAAACATCAAACCATAACAAATCCTAATTCAATCATCTACGTGTCCATGCACTCAACGAAACAAAACAAGCAAATGTCCAATCTTGTGGCAAAAACATAAGTGCCGAAAACCATAATAAAATACTTGCAACTTAATAAATAATATAAAGCCTACTTGGTTTTTAATAAAACTTCAATCCATTAACTTCTTCTTTCTCGCATCACATCCACCTTCCCCCGCTTCGCCTATCTCGTCATCTTACTCTTGAAAATCTGAAAATATAATTCGGTGAAGGGGTGAGTAATTATAAAATAATCACTCCGTGGGGATAGTTAGTTCGAAGTCTAAATATAAATGACACAATAACAAGTAAACATACCCTTCTTTCTTAACATTTGATACGACTTTCGTATCCATTCATTGATGATATAGCTGATCATCCTTAACATAGATTGATGGTATAGCTGACCATCCTTAACATAGATTTGAAAATATAGCTGATTGTCCATTCATAGATTGATGGTATAGCTGACCATCCATAACATATTAGCACATAAACACATAATTGCATCAAACTAAATATTTAAAAGTCGAACTAGAGTTACCACTTTTCACCGTTTAAACCCCCACCTTTTCTTATCTTGAAAATAGAGAAGTGTTGTACGTTGGCTTGCTAACTCTTGATCGAAATCATACTCCTTCTTGCCCAATACAAGCTGCCAAAATTGCTCTCTCTCTAACCTCACAAGTTGCTGAAAAACTAGTCCTAGAACTTCATAAAGTGGCCGATTTTGGTGCTATAGGTGGCTGCCAATTTTTTAAGGTTTCTAAGGGTTTCAAGGTCTTGATCAATACATATTTATAGAGAAGGAAAAAGTGTGTAGGGTTGGGTAAAGGCCCTTGGCCGAAATTCTTAAGAAAGGGGAAAGAAATTGACCCATTATCTTAGTGTATCTCTATTTCCGTACTTGGTAACTTATTTCCTTATTTAACAAATCCTTACTAACTCTTTATTCTTGTGATACTTAACCTTCAAGCATGTATTTTTCTTGCAAAAGAATATATGACTTATTTCCATAAATAAAGATACTAGAAATCCAAGTCTTATACTCTGATTATTTTCGAAAATTCCTTAGTGTATAAGACTCCAATTTTTCAAAAATAATACTAATACTATCCCAAGTATTATTTAATCCTATTCTTGGTCAAAACCTCATAAAGTCAAATTCCTAAAATTAATTCCTCAATTACTAACATGCCCTTAATGAATTAATACTTAAAGAAAATAATATTCATAGAGAACTAATACTATAACCTCAACAATAATACTACTCTTCCTTCCTTCTAATATTTCGAAACTTAAGTACTATCTTAAGAGTCCAAATATTACTAATTGGGACAACTAATACTAAGCAAACAATTAAGAAATACTAAAGCATAACAACTTAAAGGACTAAACCTTAAACACACACTAAAACACGCCTAAATCAAATAAATAGTGGACAAAAAAACTGCTGCCTATTTGGGGTGTTACATCCGATGACCGTCATTAGCTCTTCTTCTTATGTGACATGTAGCAGTTGTGTGCATATCACTTGCCTGCTTCATGTTGACCTGGTGGGTAAGTTGCTTGTGATGTCCTGGGTGTGCAAATGAAATGTTGGACTCGATGTTGGGACATTTCATCCAACATTATGCCCAACATTAAGTCCAACATTAAATTTAACATTAGGTCTATGCCACAAAACCTGGCCAAGCCCCTCAAAATCAGCTGTAAAATCCATCTTTGCAGTTAGATTTTGCATTGGAGGTGCCAAAATGCAAGGTTCTTCATGATCGCTCGACGATTAATCGGGAAAAGTGGGAAAAAACTTAAAAATATAACTGCTCTGAGTTTTGCCACGAAACATTGTCACCCCACTAAAAATCAATCGCAAAATCTCTATGCACAGTTAGATTTTGCATTTGAGATCTCGAATTTCAAGTTTTACTATCTTTTCTCGATCGATTACCGAAAAAAGGGAAAAATCAAATGACACCCTTTTGCCACGAAAATATGTCACTCCCCTTAAAATCAATCGGGTAATCCATTTATGCAGTTAGATTTTGCATCTGAGATCCCGAATTTCAGGTTTTTGATCTTTTCTAGATCAATTGTCAATTAAACGGAAAAAAATTAAATGACACTCATTTGCCACAAAAACCTTCCCATTGCCCACGAAATCGATCGTGAAATCCATTTATGTAGTTAGAATTTGCTTTAAAGTTCTCAAATTTCAGGTTTTCTACCTTTTCCCGATTGATTGCATTTGACTTGGGCATGCGCAGTATCTCCCCATCCAGCATGACGGCACGCTTTGTGTCTGCCCATCCGACAAAATGGCACATGCCGTGTCTCCCCATCTGGCATGATGGCTGTCACGCATTTGTGTCTGACCTAGACGGATTGGTACACTTTGCGTCTGCCCATCCGATGGGAATGTACATGTTCCGTCTGCCCATCAGCGGGTCGGGACACGTTGTAACCGCCCATCCGGCGTGATGGTACACGTTGTATTCGCCTATTTTCATCAACCATTATCCGATGGTCGGCGCTCGGGCATGCTGTACACCTAGAGCTGGCAAACGGGCCGGGTCAGTCCAGCCCAACCCAATGGGCCAACTGATGTTCACGGGCAGGCCGGCCCATTTTTCATTCGGGCCTATAAAAATTGAGCCCAGTCCAGCCCAATCTAGCCCACGGGCTAACGGGCCAGCCCGACCAATTTTTTTAAAATTTATATTATAATCAATGTTGCACTACTATTAACTTATACTTTTACAATCTATAAACTAACAACACAAATTTAAAATAGAACTAAAACCACAAATTCAAACATAAATTAAAAAAGAAATAAAGATCATTACTCATAGTCATAGTGTCCTAATATAATAAAAGCAGTTAATAAGTAGAGAAGAGGGGGAGTCGTGTGTTCTCCTATTGGAAATTAGGAAACTAGGGTTTGTTGAATTATGAGGTGTATTGAAAAATGAAAACAGTACACTCCAATGCCCAAAAGTCTTAGAATCCATTATTATTAATTCTATTATTTTAAAATAAATTTAATTATATTATTATTAATTATATTATTTTAAAATAAATTTTATTTCACCGGGCTAAATGGGCCAAAAGGGCCGGGCCAAAATGGCCCAATTTTTTTTAGGCCACTATTTTTCCAGCCTAGCCCAACCCATACATCTGGTAGGCCGGGCCGGCCCAGCGGGCCGAGCCGGAATTGTCAGCTCTATGTACACCAATCGTCTTCTATTGGCCGGTGATCGAGAGTGCCATGCACCAACCGTCATCCAATGGCCGGCGCTTGGGCGTGCCATTCACCAACTATCACCCGTTGGCCGGCGATCGAGTGTGCCGTGCACCAACCGTCATCTAAAGGTTGGAGCTTGGGTGTGCCGTGCGCCAACCGTCATCCCAGAATGCTCATTTTGAGTGTTTACCGTTATTTCCGCAATGTCCACAATCGTCATCCATTGGTCGATGCTTGGGCGTACCGTGCACCAACCGACATCCCGCAATGCTCATTTTGAGCGTTTACCATGATTTCTGGTGTGTCGTGCGCCAATTGTCATCCGATAACCGTCACTAGCTCTTCTTCTTATGTGACATGTAGCAGTTGTGTGCATATCACTTGCCAGCTTCATGTTGAGTGTTGACCTGGTGGGTAAGTTGCTTGTGATGTCATGGGCATGCAAATGAAATGTTGGACTCGATGTTGGGACATTTCATCTAACATTATGCCCAACATTAAGTCCAATATTATGCCCAACATTAGGTCTATGCCATAAAACCTTGCCAACACCCTCAAAATCAGCTGTAGAATCCATATTTGCAGTTATATTTTGCATTGGAGGTGTCGAAACGCAACGTTCTTCACGATCGATCGATTAATAGGAAAAAGTGGGAAAAACTTAAAAATATAACCGCTTGGAGTTTTGCCACGAAACCTTGCCACCCCACTAAAAATCGATCGAGAAATCCCTTTACACAGTTAGATTTTGCATTTGAGGTCTCAAATTTCAAGTTTTTTATCTTTTCTCGATCGATTACCAAAAAAACGGGAAAAATCAATTGACACCCTTTTGTCATGAAAATATGTCACTCTCCTTAAAATCGATCGGAGAATCCATTTATGCAGTTTGATTTTGCATCTGAGATCCCGAATTTCAAGTTTTTTTTATCTTTTCTAGATTTGTCAATTAAATGGGAAAAAAATTCAAATGACACCCATTTGCCACGAAAACCTTCCCACTGCCCACGAAATTGATCGTGGAATCCATTTATGCAGTTAGAATTTGCATTAGAGTTCTCAAATTTCAGGTTTTCTACCTTTTCCCGATCGATTGCATTTGACTTGGGTATGCGCAGTGTCTCCCCATCCAGCATGACGGCACGCGTTGTGTCTGCCCATCCGACGGAATGGCACACGCTGTGTCTCCGGCATGACGGCTGGCACGTGTTTGTGTCTGACCTCGGCGGGATGGTACACGCTACGTCTGCCCATCCGATGGGAATGTACACGTTTTGTCTATCCATCGGTGGGTTAGGATACGTTGCGACCCCCATCCGGCTGGATGGTACACATTGTGTTTGCCTATTTTCATCAACCGTCAACTAATAGTCGGTGCTCGGGCGTGTTGTGCACCAACCGTCATTCGTTGGCCGGTGATCGGGCATGTCGTGCACGAACTGTCATCAAATGGTCGGCGCTTGTGGGTGGCGTAGGCCAACCATCATCCCAAAATGCTCATTTTGAGCGTTTACCATCATTTCCACAATACCCACCGTGTCGTTCGCCAACCATCATCTGATAACCGTCACTAGCTCTTCTTCTTATGTGACATGTAGCAGTTGTGTGCATATCACTTGTCTGTTTCATGTTGACCTGGTGGGTAAGTTACTTGTGTGTCCTGGGCGTGCAAATGAATTGTTGGATTCGATGTTGGGACATTTCATCCAACACTATGCCCAACATTAAGTCCAACATTAAATTTAACATTAGGTCTATGCGAAAAACCTTGCCAACCCCTTCAAAATCAGTTGTAGAATCCATCTTTGCAGTTATATTTTGCATTGGAGGTGCCGAAATGCAATGTTCTTCACGATCGATCGACGATTAATAGGGAAATGTGGGAAAAAACTTTAAAATATAACCGCTTAGAGGTTTGCCACGAAACCTTGCCACCCCACTAAAAATTGATCGTGAAATTTCTTTACACAGTTAGATTTTGCATTTGAGATCTCAAATTTCAAGTTTTTTTATCTTTTCTCGATCGATTACTAAAAAACGGGAAAAATCAATTGACACCCTTTTGCCACGAAAATATGTCACTCTCCTTAAAATCGATTGGGGAATCCATTTATGCAGTTAAATTTTGAATCTGAGATCCTGAATTTCAGATATTTCAATCTTTTCTAGATCAATTGTCAATTAAATGGGAAAAAATCAAATGACACTCATTTGCCACGAAAACCTTCCCCCTGCCCACTAAATCGATCGTGAAATCCATCTCTGCAGTTAGAATTTGCATTTGAGTTCTCAAATTTCAGATTTTCTACCTTTTCTCGATCGATTGCATTTGACTTGGGCATGCATAGTATCTTCCCATCCAGCATGACGGCATGCGTTGTATCTGCCCATCCGATGGAACGACACACGACGTGTCTCCCAATACGGCTGGCACACATTTGTGTCTGACCTCGGTGGGATGGTACACACTACGTCTATCCATCCAATGGGAATGTACACGTTTCGTCTGCCCATCAACGGGTCGGGACATGTTGCGATCTCCCATCCGATGGGATGGTACACGTTGTGTTCGCTTATTTTCACCAACCATCATCTGATGGCCGGCGCTCGGGTGTGCCATGCACCAACCATCATCTGTTGACTGGTGATCGGGTGTGTCGTGCACCAACCGTTATCCAATGGCCGGGGCTTGGGCGTGTCGTGCGCCAACCGTCATCCCACAATGCTCATTTTGAGTATTTACCGTCATTTTCGCAATGCCCACAAACTTCATCCATTGGCTGACACTAGGGCGTGAGGTGCGCCAACCGTCATCCCACAATGCACATTTTGAGCGTTTAGCATCATTTCCGCAATACCCACAACCGCCATCCGTTGACTGGCGCTCAGGCGTGTCATGCGCCAACCGTCATCCGATGACAATCACTAGCTCTTCTTCTTATGTGACATGTAGCAGTTGTGTGCATATCACTTGCCTGCTTCATGTTGACCTGGTGGATAAGTTGTTTGTGATGTCCTGGGCGTGCAAATGAAATGTTGGACGCAATGTTGGGACATCGAATCCAACATTATGTCCAACATTAAATCCAACATTAGGTCTGTGCCACAAAACCTTGCCAACCCCCTCAAAATCAACTGTAAAATCCATCTTTGCAGTTAGATTTTTCATTGGAGGTGCCGAAATGCAACGTTCTTCACGATCGATCGATGATTAATCGGGAAAAGTGGGAAAAACTAAAAAATATAACCTCTTGGAGTTTTACATTTACACAGTTAGATTTTGCATTTGAGATCTCGAATTTCAAGTTTTTTTTATCTTTTCTCGATCGATTACCGAAAAATGGGAAAAAATCAATTGACACCCTTTTGCCACGAAAATATGTCACTCTCCTTAAAATCGATCGGGGAATCCATTTATGCAGTTAGATTTGCATCTGAGAATCCGAATTTCAGGTTTTCGATCTTTTCTAGATCAATTGTCAATTAAACGGGAAAAAATCAAATGACACCAATTCGCCACGAAAATCTTCCCACTGCCCACGAAATCGATCTTGAAATCCATTTCTGCAATTAGAATTTGCATTAGAGTTCTCAAATTTCAGGTTTTCTACCTTTTCCCGATCGATTGTATTTGACTTAGGCATGCGCAGTGTCTCCCCATCTGGCATGACAACACGCGTTGTGTCTACCCATCCGACGGAACGGCACACGCCATGTCTCCCCATCCGGTATGACGGCTAGCACGTGTTTGTCTCTGACCTCGGCGGGATGGTACATGCTGCGTCTGCCTATCCGATGGGAATGTACACTGCACTAGCTCTTCTTCTTATGTGACATGTAGCGGTTGTGTGCATATCACTTGCCTACTTCATGTTGACCTGATGGGTAAGTTGTTTGTGATGTCCTGGGCGTGCAAATGAAATGTTGGACGCAATGTTGGGACATCGAATCCAACATTATGTCCAACATTAAGTTCAACATTAAATCCAACATTAGGTCTGTGCCACAAAACCTTGCCAACCCCCTTAAAATCGACTATAGAATACATCTTTGCAGTATGATGTCCTGGGCATGCAAATGAAATGTTGGAAGCGATGTCCCAACATCGCGTCCAATATTAGATATATGCCACAAAACCTTGTCAACCACCTCAAAATCGGCTGTAGAATCCATCTTTGCAGTTAGATTTTGCATTGGAGGTGCCAAAATGCTACGTTCTTCACGATCGATCGATGATTAATCGGGAAAAGGTGAAAAAAACTTGAAAATGGAACTGCTTGGTATTTTTCCACGAAACCTTGCCACCCTACTAAAAATCGATTGCGAAATCCCTTTACACAGTTAGATTTTGCATTTGAGATCCCAAATTTCAACTTTTTTGATATTTTCTCGATCGATTATCGAAAAAAACAGGAAAAAAATAATCGACACTCTTTTGCCACGAAAACTTGTCACTCCCCTCAAAATCGATTGGGGAATCCATTTATGTAGTTAGATTTTACATCTGAGATCCTAAATTTAAGGTTTTTTTTATCTTTTCTAGATCAATTGCCAATTAAATGGGAAAAAATCAAATGACATCCATTTGCCACGAAAACCTTCCCACTGCCCACAAAATCGATCTTGAAATCTATTATGCAGTTAAAATTTGTATTAGAATCCTCAAATTTCAAATTTTCTACCTTTTCCCAACCGATTATATTTGACTTGGGCATGCGCAGTGTCTTCCCATCTGGCATGATGTCATGCATTGTGTCTGCCCATCCGATAGAAAGGCACACATTGTGTCTCTCCATCCGGCAGACGGCTAGCATGCATTTGTGTCTGACCTCAGCGGGATGGTACACGCTGCATCTGCTCATCCGATGGGAATGTACACATTTGCGTCTGCCCATAGGCGTGTGGGACACATTGCAACCACCAATCTGGCAGGATGGTACATGTTGCGTCCACCCATTTTCATCAACCGTCATGCGATAGCCGGCGCTTGGGTGTGTTGTGCACCAACCATCATCCCGTTGGCTAGTGCTCGAGCGTGCCATGCACCATTCGTTATTCGATGGTCGACACTTGTGCATCCTGTGCGACAACCTTCATCCCACAATGTTTATTTTGAGTGTTTACCGTCATTTCCGTAATTTCCACAACCATCATTCGTTGGCCAGCGCCCAATGGCGCTTGGGCGTGCCGTGCACCAACCGTCATCCCACAATGCTCATTTTGAGTGTTTACCGTCATTTTCGCAATGCCTACAACCGTCATCCGTTGGTCGGCGCCCAATAATACTCGGGCTTACCGGGCGCCAACAGTCATCCGATGAGTGGCACTAGCTCTTCTCCTTATGTGACATGTAGTAATTGTGTGAATATCACTTGTATGCTTCATGTTGACCTGATGGATAAGTTGCTTGTGATGTCCTGGGCAAGCAAATGAAATGTTGGACACGATGTTCCAATATTCAGTCCGATATTATATCCAACATTAGGTATATGCCACAAAACCTTGTCAACCCCCTAAAATCGACTGTAGAATCCATCTTTGCAGTTAGATTTTGCATTGAAGGTGTCGAAATGCAACATCATTCACAATCGATTAGTGATTAATTGGGAAACGTGTGAACAAATTTGAAAATGGAACCGCTTGTGAAGGGACCAAGGTGTAGCCAAAGCAAGCAAGATTAAGAGTGTCAAATGCAACCGCCTTACGGAACACGAGGCCATGTGGCGCGTAGACAGTGGGATAATGAGGCAAGCATGAGGCGAGTAGGTTGAATAGGAGAGCTACACTTGTTGTTTGTCATCGTACCCCAAGAGCTGAACCCAGTGGGGCCCACATCAAAACTGCTCGCCCCTCCTAGCACAGACCGTTGCCTCGACCAGAAGGGACATCCGATCATAAGTAGCTTAAATAGTCTTGTAACACTTGTATTAAGACAATAAGTGACAAGCGGAAGGACACTTGTCACTTAATTAAGTCACATAAACTTAATTAATGACACCTCACCACATGCAAAAGCATATATATGAGACATGTACATTAATATAGGAATTCTCACCACTTTTATCAATAATTATCAATAGAAATTTCCTAACATTCTCTCTCTTTCCATTATTACATTAATCGAAACATCATCTATTCTAGTATTTTGTTAGTGATCTAAATATTGTTTATTGCCACATTAATTAAATCATCACAACAAATTACTAACATCATGTTCGTCATAATTATCGATTTACAGAGAAGAACATATGGACTGAATACACAATTGTTGACTCTTCTTTAATTATTTTTGAATTTATTTTTATGTTAGGGTGCAAATGGCGCTTGGCGGTCGTCGGACGGTCGATTGCCGCCAAGCGCCTAGACCGCCTAGGAGGTGCTAATGTTTTTTTAATTTTTAATTTCATTTTCTATTATATTAAATTTTTTCTAAACATATATTAATAAAAATATACATTATACGATAAATTATAAATTTAAAATATAGTTAATAGTCATTACAAAATATAACAAGTCAACAAAATGTTAAAAACTATCATAATACCATATTGTCCAACTTCTAAATGAAACACAAAAAGAGCTATATAGTACAAATAAATTATGATGTAGTTCAATTAAATTTCATTTTTAGTAAATTAGTTTTTATTTTTTTAAATTTTAATTCTAACTTTTAAGTTGAAATTTAAAAAAAAGAGTAATGGTCGTCTAGGCATTGTCAAAGCGGCCTCGGCAGTGCCAAATTTGTTGACGAATTTTTCTCGGTGATTTGACTTTGGCATCCACGGCAATGTGCCGCCAAACGCTTAGGCGGTTCGGCGACCGCTATTTACATCTAATGATTGGAACACAAAATTTACTCTTTAATCAAATAACATGAATGAACCAAAATATTAAAAAAATTATGCAAATAAATTAATGCTACACTCTCCTATCACAAGCCATGGATTCAAATCCTACAAAATAACCAAATTGTTAGATGTCCCAATTCGAATCTAACCTATATAAACGTTTGTTGGCGGTAGTTAATTAAATTTACAGCAATGCCAGTTCATTGAAGGTATATAAATGCCTAGCTACCTGTAACCCGTCACTGCGATGTCCCCACACACCTTCTCTCCCCACAGATATATAAATACTAGTATATCACCGGTGCATCTGCATGGTCTGTAAATATAAAATATATATACTATTCATTTTTATTATTGTTATTTTTACATAAAAATATGTATTCTTTTATTGTTGAATAAAGTGTAAAAAATATTATATGCATATTTTGTGTACAATTCGTACATGCACTTTTTTTAGTAAGAAATAAAAATTTCTCAATAGTAAGAAATTTTTTGAAAATTAATAGCTTGATTTGACAAAGATTTAAAAGCAACAATCCATAAATTATAATCAATTGCAATTATACTTTTTTTCAACAATAGCAGAAACCCTAAATCTCTTCTATATAAGAAAATAATAAAAAGTAGCAGAACTCCAAAATTCAAAGTGTTAGTGAATTGCAATAAATAATGTGTCTCGTTGGGGTGAGTAAAAGTTTGTCATGCTGGCGTGTATACATAAATTTTAGAAATTCAGACCTCCAGTATTGGGATTTTTCAGGATTTGATACAATTTTGGACAATTTTTCTTAGGGTATTTGAGTGTTTTTTAAGTGGTTTGTGAATCTGATATTGAATACTACAAACATATAAAGTGTTTTCCCCTTCTATAGCCAAAAAATATTTTAAATAAAAAGTATATTTTGTTATGTATATGCATATGATATATGTTGTGAAAATTTTAAAAAAATGTAATTAAATGTGTTTACGCTAGTGTGATAAACTCTCACGTGCTCCGATGAGCCACGTCATTAGTTGCTGGCCGAAAATAAAAGAACATGTATCGAATTGAAATTTCGTAAAATATTGAGTTTTTTTAATAATAATCGTGAAGACCAAGATTAAATTGAAAGTTGAGTACAAGGTGATGCATTTTTCATAGAATTAATCCCATTTTTTTTTAATTACACAACTATATTTCACTTTTTCATTGCAAATATAATTTAACCATTTGTTGTTCATCAATTTAAAAAAAATATATTAGTAGGCATATAATATTCATAATTATTTATATACTTAAATTATTTATATTTAATTTTTAAGTGGATAATAATAAAATAATGATAATAACTTAGAAAAAAATAGAAAATTTATTATTTATATTTTTATTGTCTTTGATCCTTTTAAAATTTTATTCATAATTTAAATTAAAAAACTATAATTATAATATAAATGTAGTCTCATTATTTTAATCGTAAAGAAATTATGTTAATTAATAATTGAATAATTAAATTTGAAATTTTTTAATGAATATGATAATATATTTTGAAAGTAAAATAAATTAGTTAATTAAATTTATTGACTAAATATTTTGCTAGGTCACTAAAGCGAACTATGAATTGGGTCAATAATTGCTAACTATGACATCAGAGTTGCTATATAATATTATAGTTTATTAGTTGTATATTAAAATTAAGCACAATAAATTTTTTTGAAAAGTAGAGTATTAGCAAATGAAAATTTATAGTTCAAATTTAAAATTTGAATTTATCACATGTATTTTGATAAATGATAATCTTTTCATGAGACAATCAGTGCAAAATTCTTAATTACTTATTATTTTTTAAATTAAACTTGTTTTTTTATATAATCAGAAATTAAGATTAACAAACTAATAAAATTGATAAAATTTTGATTAAATTATATAAAAAAAAGTTGTATTTGTTATTTTACAAAAAAATATGGTATATATTTACTAAAAAATTATGCATGTTTACAAAAATTAATAAAATACACATTTTTTATTTAACGTCACACTCATTTATACATTTTCTTTTGACATGAGATCTCATATTATAAAAATAACTTATGCGCCAAATAAAATTAGCACATCATCTTATAATAAATATATTTATGTAAAATAAATAAATGAGAAAGTTGGGCCAAGATTTCATTAATGGCCCATAAGATTGTACAATCTGTTATAGTCTTGTTCTCTTCCTCGGTCATTACCACGGATTTTCAGATGGTTTGCGATTTTGTTACTAAAAATTAGGCGTCCTGTAAATGGACAAAAAAAATAACAAAATTAGATTCGGAATGGTTTAAAGTTGACTGTTCACTCGCTCCCGTAGCAAGTGCAAGTCACGAATTTTACTGTTGAGCGAGTGACTGTCAGCAAAAATCATCAAACCAA
The DNA here is from genome assembly GCA_026898435.1 of Prunella vulgaris. Taxonomy (NCBI): domain Eukaryota; kingdom Viridiplantae; phylum Streptophyta; class Magnoliopsida; order Lamiales; family Lamiaceae; genus Prunella; species Prunella vulgaris. The sequence goes on from JAPKLY010000670.1 coordinate 26,998, forward strand.
TTGTATAAGCACTGTTGCTATAGATTATTTTATACTCCCTCCATCTTATTATGCATTTTTTTTATTTTTTGGATGACATAATTTTTAAGAAAAATAAGTAGTGTAAAATTATATTATTAAAATAATGAGATTAGTTGGATTATGAGTATAAAATTAATGTAATAATTTTTATTTATAGGATGTGAAAATAATCGTGGAACCGATAGAAAGTGTGAAAATAATTATGGGATGGATGAAGTAACTATTTTTTTTGTTTTTTGAAAGGTATAGTGCTTTTATATTGTTAATTCTCTTGTGTTTCTATATTATTCTCTCGGTGATCTCTTTATTCTTCGCGTCGTCCCGTCAATGGCTTCTTCGAGCTCCGGGAATTCCATCCCTGCTTCTGGTATACACTCGACAACAGGCATTATCAAATTCTTACTAAGGTCTTGAAGTTTCTTGATTAAGTTTAATATTTTTCGCTGTTTCTCGAATTTTTTCAGAGGCAGTGCAGGTTCTTGTCTCTTCGCTGGCAGATGACTCTTTATTGGTCAGGGTAGCCTCCGCTGCTACTCTCAAAGACATATCTTCTGTGTAATTAGCTCTACTTGTCCATTTTGTTTCTGAGCATTCTATTGACGAAAATTCTGAATAACTTCTCATGGGTTTATCGGGAATCAACTTATGGGTCTCGAGTTCTTGAATCCTGAATTAATTATCTGGTTCCTTTAGGCTTTTATTATTTGAGATTGAACCGATTCTTGATTTTTTTTAAACTGTATAGGAACCCACTTCTGGTTCTTGATTGCTGTTCAACTGTGTCTCGAGGTGGTCGAAGGGTAGTATTTTCTTCTAACCATGATTGTACCATTTAGTGCTTACAAGATATCAGTATCAGTGATTGGGAATTGTACAATTTTAATTTCAGAGGTTTGGGAACATAGCTGGATTATTTCAAGTTATTTCTGTGGCAATTCGTGTGTTAGATAAAGATGATGTTGATCCTCAATATATGGCAAAGCTTGCCAAAATTGCTGCTTCCGAGATAATCTCAACCAAGGTACAGTTTAACTATATAAGTGCAATTCAATTTGGTTCATGTACATGCTCTTTTGTCTATCAAACAAGTAAAGAGAAAGGGCGCAAGTCACAAAAGCATGTTAGAGAATATATTGCAAATGTAATGTTGTCAAGCTTAAGCTTTAGTTTGCACCTACAACTTTTTGCTGCACCCCTTTTTCTCAGTTGAAGTCAATAGACTTTGTTGTGCTTTAAACTCTTAGTCTTCCTGAAATTGTGGTAGACTGATCGTACTTTAATTAATTCTTTATCTTCAAATGAACTTATTGATAGAGTTACAAAGGTGATCTTTGTTCGATGCTTGACTAGTTGTTTTTGCTAGGTAAACTTCATTCTTTGACCGAGCGTAAGACTCCTTCATGGTTGTAATGGTTAATTGACCGTGTAATTGGTGCAAAACTAATATTGTTCATGAAAACAACTAATATCATTTAAAAATTCACTTGATTTGCACGGTGTAGTTGATGTATTATAGTAATTGTCATCATTAAAAATATTATTATTCAAATTTATTTGAGCATCTTCTATTTTTAGAAGCCATGTTTCTTGTAGGCGCAGCTTATTCTTGTAAGTTTCATACAATAAGACATGTTTTATGGTTTGTACACCCTTTACTAATTAATCATGACAATGAAAATCAATCACTTTCCTAAGTAGTTCTACTATTAGTTTTTGGTCTCAATCACTTCTCTTCTTTGGATGCCTTATCCAATACTTGTAACTTTTTACATTGCATTAGTAAAATACTTTGTTTCTTATTACAAAAAAAAGTCTATGAAGAATTGCATCTTACCACTTGGTCTACATGTATATCATAATTAAGACAACATTGTATTATTTTTATCCATTTATGTATGTTTGTCTTGAGTTTTAAGTGAATTTTTAAATTTGATTTTTAAATCTAGGGTTTCTTGAAGTCTAAGAGATTTTAAAATCTATGTTTGTTTTAGTTTTTTGAAAAACCTAGTTTTTAATTGTATCATTGTGTAAGGGTAAATGGTGTTGGTGGGGAGAAAGTAGAATAATAGTTATATTGGTATTAGTTAATAGGTTTTATAGCTTATTTTATGGGGTGTATTAAGTTTTTAAAAATTAAATTTTAAATTCTCAAACTAGAGCAGGTTTTAAATTTAAAATCTAAATTCGGGTTTTTAAAACCCAAATCAAACATACATGACTTTTAAAAATAGATTTTTGAGAATTAATGATTTTTTAAATCTAGGGGATTTTAACTTTTTGGGGTTTTTAGTAGGGCTGGCTTTAACTATATAATGTAAAAGAATGAGAGTAAAATAGATATTGAGTGGAGTGAAAATTATGATAATAACAATTAATTGATAAGTTTAATAGGTTATTTATAGGGTGTAGGGTTAGGATTTTAAAAACCTACTTTTAAAACACAAACTAGAATGAGTTTTTCTAAATCTGGGTTTTACAAACCCAAAAAAGGACACTACCTTTGGGCATGTTTGAGAGTTGGATTAGGAGGGATGAATATTTTTATTTCATTTATCATGTGTTTAGTTCATATGACATTGACCCATGATGGATTATTTGCTTTGTTGGATTAGAAGGATACTTTTATCCCATTTATCATGCATTTTGGTTCATTTGATATTGGCCTGTGATGGATTGTTACTCCGGTAAGAATACTCTACTTGTCCCATGAATGAGAGATAATTGGTCACATGGGGAGGGATCAGACTAGTTGTCCTATGGAGAAGGGATAATTACTTATCTATCCTGTCCATTAAAAAATGAGCCCTTAATGTGTTTATGTTTAGCACCAAATGTGATGATTAAGCTTATATCTCGATTGATTGACAACTCAAAAGTCATGTTTGTGTCTTCATGTTCCATTTTCGTATTATAGTCACCTAGTTGTATTATTAGTATTTTTTAATCCAGTTACTTATCTTTCCGTTTCCAGGCAAAAGGAAAAACTCTTACTGTGTTTAACTTTACTTCTTGTTAGGAATTAAATGCTGACTGGCAAAGGGCTGCATCAGGTGTACTTGTTGCTTTAGGTTTACATTTGCCTGATCTTGTAAGTCCTTTTTGTTAAGACCTATATAGACAATTTAGTGATAAAGTGTGCTATTTTGAATTCTATACCATTCCATTTGATATTTCTTTGCAATTTTGTTTAATTTTTTCTTGATTTTTTGATTAAGGAATGTAAAATATTGGATAACTTTAATCTTGATTTTTGGTTGTGGAAATTGGAAGGTGGATCATCTATGCTTTCCAAATTACTGAGTTGAAGTAGTTACTCAATGTTATGCTTAGATGCAATACATAATAAAATTTTCCCTCCCCACGTCTCTCAGATGATGGATGAAATATTTCTTCATCTCTCTGGATCAAATTCAGCTCTTCCAGCTATGGTTCAAATACTTGCAGATTTTGCTTCAGCTGATGGTATTCCTGCATCTTTAGATCTTCCCTTGAGTTTAATGTTTTGTTGCCTGGATCTCGAAAGTCTGATATGGTATTTCAAATATGATGGTTGATGCAACTTTGTGTTATCTGAAGCTTTTCAGTTCACTCCACGGCTCAAAGGTGTACTTACCAGAGTCCTTCCTATTCTTGGGAATGTAAAAGACATCCATCGACCAATCTTTGCAAATGGTATGCTAATTTTGAATATATATGCTCTTATTAGGTGGCTTTTTTTGTATTTATGGCTACCAGTTTAATGGATATCAGAGTGCGGGATCCTAATTTGCCTCAAATATGAACCACATTTGATCTGAAAAGTCTCAAACGTAATTAGCCAATACTATAGGGTTTGATGTTGGTGTTGCTAAATGTGGAAGAATTTGATACAAACACAATAGGTTGAATTTGCACAATCTGTTTGGGATTAAAGCCTTTGGTCATGCTTGGCAAATAAATAATTTGCAGATTTCTGTGATACATGGACCTATCAACAGTAGATCTTTGATTAGGAAGATCTAGATGCTCCTCTGTGCTTTATATTTCTATTGGTTCCACATTTTAGCCCTCCACTTTAGACCAGTCACACTCTTTGATACATAGTGGAAGTGCCATGACATTATCTTGCTATAATAGCTTCTGGTACATAATCGTCTACTTATATGAGGACACTCTCGTCCTTTTCCAGCATTCAAGTCCTGGTGTCAGGCTTGTTGGCAATATAGCGTTGAATTCCCACTGTATACAGCTGTTGATGGTGATGTCATGTAAGACCTGTTTTCCTTCTTTTATATCTGATTAATTAATTTTGAAGTTTCCGCATGTAAATTTTCTTTGGGTCTAAATGAGCCATTTGCTGCAGGTCTTTTCTGAATTCTGCATTCGAGCTTCTATTGAGAGTTTGGGCAACTTCACGCGATCTCAAGGTATCATTTTCTTGAATCAACATATGATTACATGTCTTATTTGTTCATTTTTCCGTACTCTACATCACAATCTCGGTTATTCCTACGTTTTACTTGATGTAATGCGAATGTCAGTAGTTTTCCATGCTTAATTTGTATGCTATTGTTGTAGGAAGTGAATTTGGACAAGTTTTTGTGTGGATTGATTTGGCTTGTTGGGGATTCTACTTATTCTTTTGGAAAATCCCTTATAAGAAGATTGATATATCAAGTTTCACGAACTAAAATTGTTTGTCTTTGTATCTAAAGTAGGTTATACTGTTTGTCATGAGAGTAAGTCACATTCCTGGCCTGTATAATTTCCTGTAGAGTTTAAAGCCTACTCATTTGTCTTGTTGATTTATTGAATTACAAAGGATTGTCATATATTATTAAGGATTTCTACAACTTAAACTATTTCTCTCTTTTAAATGCAGATATAAGTGTTTGCCAAATAAATATCTAGTTATCCTCTATCTAAAATGTTGAACCCTGTTTTTTAGGCGACCTTGGCAGTTCCATGACTAGATCACAATGGGACATGGTCATGTCATGCAAGGTCTTGGGAAAAAAGTTACATTTTCTAGTTTTCTGTATTTTTATGTATATTGACTATTTCTACTGAGGTTTAGTTTTGAGTGCGACATCATAGTTTTGTCAATTATAATCTTTTTGTCTGCAGGTTCGTGTATCTACTGTTGAGGCTTTAGGCCAGATGGTTGGCCTTGTTACCCGGACACAATTGAAGTCGGCTTTACCAAGACTGGTGCCCACTATTTTGGAATTGTAAGCTTTTAGCTTGATTTGTTGGTGTTTTATTTCTCATTTAACTATCAACTGTCTTTCCGTGGGTTCCTGATAGAACACACCCGAAATCACCAACGATCCCTACCCACAGACAAAGTCTGCCACAAGCCACACAGCTGCTGAAAAATATTATTCTCGATAATCCCTTTCTAGGGTAGATCATCCCTAATATATAGTTTGCTTTACAAGGCCCATAAGGCTGAAAAACCAATACGGAAAGAATTGACCTAATGCTCAAAATAGAAAATTACCAAACATAAAGGTACATATAATTTCAAACATCCTCGCTAAGCGTCTTCTTCTTCCTTCGTTGGTATACTTTGAGTGGGGATGCACTATCAATTGCTCCCCTCCCACGTCCGCTTTATCGAGCCAAGTATCTTCCTCACTGCCCAAGTTCTTCCAGCGAATCAACACTTGCTCCACTGTAACTCCACCACGCTGAATCCGGCGTGAATCTATCACCAATGCCGGCCAATTAGTAGGCTCCACATCTAACAGGTCCTCTGGTAAGTTGGGTGACATGGCACGTTCCCCACGGCCGGCTTAAGCAAGGATATGTGGAAAACAGGGTGGATGCGAGACCCCAGTGGCAGCTGTAAATGGTACGCTGACTTCCCAACACGAGCCACGATGGTGAAGGGGCCAAAAAACCGCGGAGCCAGCTTGACGGCACCCCCGGAAAATATGCTCCGCTATGGCCTAAACTTCAAGTAAACGCTGTCTCCAACAGCAAATTGCAGATCCCGTCTATGTTTGTTTGTCTCCCGTACCATCCGCTGTTGTGCCCTTTCCAAATGGGCACGCAATTCACGCAATATCACATCTCGCTCGCGTAATGCATCTGCTAAAACCTGAACACGAATTTCCCCTGGAAGAAACGGGGCAATGAGAGGGGGTGGTCGACCGTAGACCACCTCGAATGGGCTGGTACCTGCTGCTGATTGGAACCCTGTATTATAGCAAAACTCCTCCCAAGCCAGCCATTTACCCCACTGCTTGGGGCAGTCGGATGTAAAACATTGCAGGTACGTCTCCGCACATCGATTAAGTACCTCAGTTTGGCCGTCTGTCTCCGGGTGATACGCTGAACTCATTTTCAACTTAGTCCCCAACGACTTGAACATTTCCCTCCAAAATGAACTAAAAAACAAAGGGTCTCGATCTGAATCAATTGATCCCGGGACCCGTGCAATTTCACAATTTCTCTCATAAACACCTCGGCCACCGATTTCGCTGTGAATGGATGGCGGAGACCCAAGAAATACCCATATTTCGAGAAACGATCCACGGCCACTAAAATACAGTCAACTCCTCCTGATCGTGGTAACCCAGTGATAAAATCCATGCTAATATCCTCCCGGACTTGACTAGGGATGGACAGGGGTGAAAGAAGTCCTGCTGGGGACTTAGTCTCGTACTTGCTCTTTTGACAAATGTCGCACTCCGCCACAAATATCAGTATCATGCGCATCATTCCTTGCCAATACACAAATGCTGTCAACCACTTATAAGTCTGAAGTGCACCCGCATGACCACCCCCTGGGGTCGAGTGAAATTCATGGAGCAGCTTTGGTACGCATTGGGACCCTCTGGGAATAACCAACCTGCCCTTGTAGAACAAGGTATCCCGGATCCAAGTGTAATGTTTAGGAGCAGGCCTTCCCGCCTCAATGTCCGAGATGATCTTGGAGAGGGCAACGTCCGCCCGGACAGCCGCTTGTAACTCGGGCCAATCCACCCAGCACGGAACCGAGATAGCTGATAACTCACCGTTGTCATGCAGCCGAGACAAAGCATCTGCTGCCCGATTGGCAGCCCCTTCCTTATAAATTATATCAAAGTCATATCCCAACAGCTTAGAAGCCCAATTCTACTGTACTGGTGTGGTTAGTGGCTGTGATAATAGGTGCTTTAGACTGCGCTGGTCTGTACGAACTGTAAAGCGACGACCCAATAGGTATGGCCTCCAATGTTGCACAGCCAGAACTAGTGCCATTAACTTCCTTTCATAAGCGGTTCGGGAAAGTGTTTGGCCCGTAAGCTGTTTACTGAAATAGGCAACGGGCTGCTGATCTTGCATCAAAATGGCTCCCAACCCCCGAGCCGAAGCGTCGCATTCAATAACAAAGTGCCGTGAAAAATCTGGCATATGAGGATTGGGGCCGTCGTAAGTGCGGTCTTCAACTCCCTGAACGCGACGTCCGCCTCGGCCGGCCAATGGAAAGCCAACCTCTTATCTTTTTTCAGTAGCGCGGTTAGAGGGCCGGCGATCTTCCCATAATCCTTAATAAAACGACTGTAGTATCCCATCAAACCCAGAAAACCCCGGACTCCGCGCACAGAAAGTGGTTGGGGCCATTCTACCCACAGCTGCCACCTTTCCCGGGTCCACGCGTACCCCATCGAATGCCACCACATGGCCCAAATACTTAACGGATTGTGTGCCCAATGTACACTTGTTCGGATTAACAACCAACGAGTGAGTAGCTAATATCTGAAAGGCCCGGCGAAGATGGTTCAAATGTGCTGTCCAACTCGAGCTGTAGATAAGGATATCGTCGAAGAAAACCAAGGCAAAACGACGAAGGTAGGGGCGAAATATGTCGTTCATCAAGCTTTGAAATGTGGCAGGGGCGTTTGATAACCCGAAAGGCATGACCAGAAATTCATAATGTCCCAAATGTGTTCGGAAGGCAGTTTTCGGTATGTCGTCTAGTGCCACTCGAATCTGGTGATAGCTCGCGCGCAGATCCAGCTTGCTGAAGTAACGTGCCCCGTGTAATTCATCGAGTAATTCTTGAATAACCAGAATGAGATGCTTATCCGGAACCGTTACCTTATTGAGAGCCCGATAATCCACACAGAAACGCCATGACCCATCCTTCTTACGGACCAACAACACTGGACTAGAATAAGGGCTGGTACTCGGACGAATAATGCCTGCTGTCAACATTTCCGCTACTAACTTCTCCATCCCGTCTTTCTGAGAGTGAGTATAACGATAGGGGCGAACTGAGACCGGGCCCGAATTAGGCAGGAGATTAATCCGATGATCAGCCGTACGGCTCGGTGAAAAGCCGGAAAGGGGCTGCGTAATAACCGGAAATTCATTGAGGATAGACTCCAGTTCCTCGCGGTGCTTGGTGGAGAGGGTAGATTCAGACTGGACGCTGTGGACAGCAGCGGAGGTAGAGGTGTGAATCGACCATGGGGCCTATACTTCATCTTCCAAATTCAGCGACTTAAGCTCCTCATGTGTACATGCTTTGCGAGTGAGGAAGGGGTCCCCAAATAACTGTACTGATTCACCTTCAATAACAAAAGACATCGATAACTTCAACCAATTAGCAGTAACATTGCTCAGTGAAGACAACCACGATATGCCCAAAACCAAATCAATACCCCGAAGAGGAAAAACATAGCAATCTATAAGGAAGGTATGACGATCCAAAGTGACTGGGACTGCCCTACATAAACCATTCATGGAAACTCGGGAGCCATCCCCCAAAATCACCTAAAATTCCGACGCCGGGTTAACATGTAACCCCAATCTTCCTGCCATAGATTCAGACAAAAAACAGTGGCTCGCCCCGCTGTCTATCAACGTGAGAAGGCGTATATCGCCTACCTTAGCTGAAAAGTTTCATCGTCGTAGCCCCATCAAACCCTTTGGATGACAAGTCAGACAGTTGGACGGATTGGAACACCGGATCGAGGGGTTCCAACTCAGTATGATGAGACTCATCCGTATTTTGCTCGGCCTCAGATATAGGACCCTCTGGATCATCCTCCGCCGCTTCGATTAGGATATTCAAGTACTTTGCCTCGCACTTATGGAGGGGGCCATATGGCTGGCTGCATCAGTAACATTTGCCCTTGGCTCGATATTCGTGCGCCTCCTCTGCTGTCAAATGGCGGGTGTTTCTGTTTCGGCGAAAGCCCAAAGAACCCGCAGAGAAAGACTGTGATACGGGTGCCGGCAGCCCCTGTAGAAGGTGGCGCGGAAACGACACCACTAGATGGGCTCCCCTTCGTCGAGGAGGAATTGCGAACAAAAGAACTTTGGAAGGCTGGCCTGGAGAAGGTTGGGGCATATATCGGTGAGCGGGTGACACGCCGGGCCGCCCGGATGGCGGTGTGAACATCCACCGTTTCGGCATCGGTGATACGGTCACGGACGGACGGTTTAAGGCCCCCTAGGAACATCCCTAGATATTGGGCAGGAGGCAACGTAGGTAGGTGCGCCACTTGTGCTTCGAAAAGGGCCAGGTAGTCGTCCAACGCTCCAGTTTGACGCGTTGCGTGCATCGCCTCACAAGCGTTTTTGGCGGAACTGTCACCAAAACGGTCCACCAACTCCCGTTGGAACTGCATCCAGTCTATGGAAGGGGAGTGACGGAGCGCCCAGCCATAGCAATCATCGCCAGACGGATGTGATCGGATCGCTTGGTGCGATGCACCAGAAAATATTGTTCTGCCTGAGCGATCCACGCAAGCGGCTCGGACCCATCGAATTCCGGAAGTTCGCGACTCTTAACCGCCACAAACCCTGGCGGAAGGTGTTGTTCAGCGCTTGCAGTGGCGCGGGGAGGAAGGTCGCCAGCAACAGCGCGATGAGGGGATCCTGCAGAGGAAACATCGCCGGACGGTCGGCTCGAGAGGGCCGTTGTGAGCGCCTTCAACTGTGCTACGATATCTGCTTGAGTTGCCGCCAATTCCGTCTGCGCGGATAGTAATTGCTGGCGGGAAGAAACATGATCGGCCATGGCCAATTGCAATTCCGTCAGTGATTTCTCCACCGATTTGAGTCTCTCCTTCTCAGACGCGCTGCGAGTCATGGTGATGGAGATGGTAGGTTGGACCAATTGATAGAACACAGCTGAAATCACCAATGATCCCTACCCACAGACTAAGTCTGCCACAAGCAACACGGCTGCTGAAAAATATTATTCTCGATAATCCCCTTCTAGGCTAGAGCATCCCTAATTTATAGTCTGCTTTATAAGGCCCATAAGGCTGAAAAACCCAATACGGAAAGAATTGACCTAATGCTCAAAATAGAAAATTACCAAACATAAACAGGTACATATAATTTCAAACATCCTCGCTAAGCGTCTTCTTCTTCCTTCGTTGGTATACTTTGAGTGGGGACGCACTATCAGTTCCTTAGCTTTACTAGTCATTGTCATGATGGCCAGTACTTATCTGAAGCCGATACAATATTGTTTATCAACACTCTCACTATCTTCTATATTGGTTTTTGTTTTCATTCTTGCCTTTTACAATGCAGGTACAAGAAAGATCAAGATGTTGCCTTTGTGGCTACATGTAGTCTTCACAATCTCTTGAATGCTTCCTTACTTTCAGAAAGTGGTCCACCTTTGCTGGACTTTGAGGTCCTTTAATATAAATGCAAATTTTCCAGTGAGAGATTTCCAATATTTTTGGTGTTACGAAGTTGTTCTGTTATTATGCTGGACATTATCCTACAAGTTTGTCATGGTTTCTTTCATTTTGCACTTTCTGAATCTCTTAACGTTGTTTTTTTTTTCAACGCTACATACATGTACGTGTCCTAATAGCTGCCCTTCCCAGGCCTATTGCCCAATAATGCCCATGATAATCCATAGTAATATCATTGCTCTAATCAAATGTGGTAAAACCTTTATTATGAATTTTGGTCTTCAAATTTTCTCCTAGTTCATGGTGGCAAGCATAAATAGTGGACAGTTTAATAACCAGCATTTGGCTGGAGTAGGGGATCAAATGAAGTGGTTCACTTCATTAATGGTAGAAACATGACTCATGCATGATTGAAACTTTAATAGTCTAGATGCTATAGATTTAGTGCGACTTAATTGTACCAAGTGAGTTATGTTCAGTTGTCTTTGAACATGCTTGTTTTCAAAAGTAAGACACCTATGTTTGAATTACTTGCTGGAGTTACTTTGCAAGGAAATTATTATAATTTATAGGGCATGTGTGTAAAGCTCATGGCTATCGGTACAACAACCACAAGTGTTCAATAAATATTTGAATTTTTTGATTCGATAACTCTCTCCATTTATTTCTTTTCTCATATTTCGGTCTTATATAAGCTATAAATTTTGCAGGATCTTACAGTCATATTATCAACACTTCTTCCTGTGATTTGCATCAACAGTGATAATAAGCAGCAGTCAGATTTTCCAATGGGACTTAAGGTAGAATTTGTCCGTTTGGTCAATACTTAGTGGTGCGAGTCCTGTTTTGGTATGAGAGAATATAATAATCTTTGTTCTTGTCAGTGAATGACCTCTTTCAAATCCCAGTATATAGTATTTTCTATGATAGTTCTGTTCTTCTCGACATTTTGTTTATTCTTGTTAATTACTGTTTCCTCTCAATTCCATTTGTTATGGGACCAGATGATAAAAGGAATCCATAATACTTTGGCTATTTCCTTCTCCTAATTTTTTTAATAAACTTCCTGATTTAGAGTGAAATCTATAGATTCCTAGCAACAAAAACTCTTTTAGGTGGACACATTTGTGTGTGATTTTTGTCGTAGTGAGTTAAAGTTTGCCAATGGAGATTTTTTTCTATTGGAGGATCTATAGATTATGATGGAACTCATCAGGGAATTTCAATATCTGCCTTCCGTTTCTACCCAGTATGAGTTTTTAGCTTCAGTATGGTGATTGTGTCCTACTTTTTGGTTTTCTATATCTGGTCAATATAAACTTCTACTCCCGCTGTCCATACACCATTTGCTGTTTTCAGAGTAAATTCTCGAATGGCGACTTTTCTGTAATGAACACTGATTGGTAGTAGTTTTATGTACGTTA
>JAPKLY010000670.1:59079-72183 GCA_026898435.1 Prunella vulgaris
AATTGGGAACCATAGGAGAGCTGCATGGTTTAGCTCCCAATTTTCCTATTTCAGAAAGTAAATTTAGCACATATTTTCTCTGAGACAAGAAAATTCCTTCTTACATCTACTCACTTCAATACCAAGAAAATATTTAAGTGACCCAAATCTTTGGTAGTGTTGAGTAGGAAGGAAAGCTTTCAAAGATGCAATCCCTTTAGGATCACTTCCAGTGATTACAATATCATCCACATACACTACCATCAATATAATATCTCTCAGAATTCATATAGAAAACAGAATCATCAGACTTACTTTGCTTCATACCGAACTTCTCAAATGCATGAGTAGAAGTGTCAAACCATGCGCGAGGACTCTGTTTCAAACCATACAACGACTTTCGAAGATAACATACCTTATTACTCTCCCCCTGAGCAATAAATCTGGGTGGTTGCTCCATATAAATAGTATCAACAAAATCACTATGGAGAAAAGCATTCTTGATATCCAATTTGTGTAAAGGCCAGTGATGGGTAGCTGCCAGTGATATCAAAAGCCTAATCGAGGTGGGTTTGGCAACCGGAGAAAAAGTATCAGAATAATCAACACCATAAATTTGAGCATATCCTTTAGCAACAAGGCGGGCTTTCAGACGAGCAATAGATCCATCAGGATTGAATTTGATAGTAAATACCCATTTGCAGCCAATAGGTCGTTTACCGGCAGGAAGATCCACCAATTTCCATGTACTGGTTGAATCTAATGCATGCATCTCCTCAATCATGGCATTACGCTAGCAAGAATGGGCTAAAGCTTCATGGACAGTTTTAGGAGCAGTTTCAAGTGAAGAAATCAAAGCTCGAGAAGGAGACAAGTTATCATAGGAAACAAAAGATGAAATGGGATTAGTGCAAGAGCGTTTACCTTTTCGAAGAGCAATAGGAAGATCATCACTTGGAGAAGGATCTGCTGACGAAGACATTAGCACATTAGGACATGAAACTAGCGAAGCAGGAACCAAATCAGCAGTAGGAGGGGTAGATGGTTGTGGACGTCGAGAGTATGCATGTAGGAAGAACTTGTAGAGGAAGAACAGTTGGAGTAACTGAGTATACCAGAAAGTCTGTGTCCTCCCCCTCAATGGAAGGAGAAAGGAATTGAGAGAAAGGTGTATTTTCAGAGAACGCAGCATCAGCGGGCACAAGATATCTGTTGAGACTAGGACAAAAACATGGATACCCCTTTTGTACCCGAGAATATCCCAAGAAAATGTATTCCAATGACTTATGGTCAAGTTTCGTGACATGAAGCCGAACATCCCGAACATAGCATGTACCACCAAAGATCTTAGGTTCTACTGGAAATCAAAGACTGAGATGGGAACAAGACATCAAAAGGGGACTCACCCCCTAGAACTGAAGTAAGGCATGCGATTGATGAGAAAGCAAGCAGTGGAGATAGCATTAGACCAAAAAGATTTAGAAACATTCATAGCAAACAACAATGCTCGAGCAGTTTCAAGAAGATGCCTATTTTTTCTTTCAGCCACACCATTTTGAGACGGTGTGTCAACACAAGACGTTTGATGAAGAATACTATTTTGCAACATATATTTGTGAAATGTGTCAGAAAGATATTCCTTAGCATTATCACTCCTCAAAATTTTCACAGGCAAACCAAATTGAGTCTTAACCTCAGTACAAAATGCAGAAAAATGGCTTAAATAACTCAGAATGATGTTTCATCAAATAAAATCATGTCATACGAGAATGATTATCAACAAAAGTAACAAAATAACGAAATCCGGGTTTTGATGTAATAGGACATGGACCCCATACATCAGAGTGGACTAACTCAAAGGGAGCACTTGCTCGTTTATTAACTCGAGGACTTAGACTAACACGATGGTGTTTTGCAAAATGACAAGATTCACAATCTAGAGATGACAAATGAGAACATTGCGGACACAATTTCTTCAACAATGGGAGTGAAGGATAACCCAATCGACAATGTGCCTCCATGGGGTTGACGGCTCTTGTACATGCTACTGATTGTTGTGTATCAAGAATGTAGAGGTCACCCGATTCATGTCCCTTACCAATGATCCTCTTCGTCATGAGATCCTGAAACAAGCAATAATCGGGTTAGAATGAGACACTACAATTAAGGTTACGTGTAAGTTTACTCACAGAAACTAGGTTAAATGAGAGGTGAGAAAGGTTAAGAATAGATGATAAGAACAAGGAAGATGTTGGGTTAACAGTTCCAGATCCTATGGCACGAGATTGTTAGCCATCAGCTAAAATAACAAGAAAGTGAGAAGTATGTGAATCAAAGGTAGAGAACAACTTTGAGTTGCCTGTCATATGATCTGTGGCACCAGAATCAATGATCCACCTAGAAGATGAGGAGACAAGACATGCATTAGGTTTACCTGACTCAGCAATGGTAGTGACCGAACTAGCTTGCAATTGCATCAACTTTGCATATTCACTAGCAGATATAGTGACAGATTCACTAGGGTGGCCAGAATTATTGCCACTGGCAGCCACATGAGCGGACGAAGGAGGCTTCTTATTACACAATTTTGGACAATCTCGCTTGATATGTCCAATACCATGACAGTAACGACACTCCACATCTGCATGCCACTGTCCTTGAGTACCCTTATTTCCACTCGACTTGTACTGCGATCTCCCAGAGTCATATGTAGGAGTGTGGCTCAAAAGGACATTGTTAGGTGTAGAGGCTGCAGCAGAGCTGGGGCGTTCAGTGCGAAGAATTTTGCTATAAGCTTTTTCCAGTGATGAAATCTGAGTATCAGAGAGAATCTGTGACTTAGCAGTGTCAAATTCAGGTGGGAGCCCTGCTAAGAAACTCATCACAGCCATTTGGCCCCACTGGGAATGTTGGATATTGACATCCGGGCTCAACAGAAGCAACACGTTAAGTTCTTCATAGGTTTTCTTGAATTCCATAAAGTACTCTGTTAACGATTTATCACCCTTCTCTGGTCTGTAAAAAGCTTGACACACATCATATATTTCAGAAACGTTCCCTTTCCCGGAGTACAAAAATTCAAGATATGAGAGAAGAGCCTTAACAGTCCTTCAATGGGTAACCATCCCAATAACCTCACTACTGATACAATTATGTATCTGTAGAAACAAACGAGCATCATCTCGTGACCAAGTCAGTTTAGTGTCATCAGTGGGTGGATCATCAGTCATATGACCATCCATAGATACACTCAACAAATAAAGCTCAATAGGTTGACACCAATCCAAATAAATTTGTGGATTAAGTTTATGCTCCGTAATTTAGCCATCACAGGCATAACATCAACAGAAGGTTTCTTTTCATCACCCATAATGAAGCACTAAACAAAAGACAATCAAAATTTCTGAAACAAAGGAACAAATAGAGTTGTACCCAAAACGAAATCACACACCGCTCGGATGTTGACTCAAACGGATACACCAATGGAAAGCCCTCAACGAGACGAGTTGAACGGAATCGGCCGGAGAAAATTCCAGCAAAGGACGCACCTCCACGCGCTGGAAAAGTAAAGCTTCACAGAAACAGTCGCCCGGCGCGTAAGCCTCACACGCGCCGGAGCCAAAATTTCTGTCGAACGATCGCCGGACGACGCCCCACCTCCCTGTGCTGGCGGTGTCGACCGATGATGGCCAGAACAGGTAGAACCTAAAAATCCTAGGTTTTTTTTTTTCTGCGAAATTTAGACCTAAATCGTACCGTGCTCTGGTACCATGTTAAACGAGTCACACGAAATCATTGGGGAAAAATATGTTATTAGAAACAATTGATATGAGTGCCTATATATACACAAAAGACTAAGTTAATTAAGGTAATCTCATTTAATGCCCTAGATCTCTACCAAATATATACATATTATTTTAACACTATTTAATATGCATTAGTAGTCTGGAACAATCACTTTTATGATATTAAACATTCAGCCAAGTTTTGGCATGGGACGAGTTCATCTTGTAGGCTTTATTTACCTTCTATTTTGTCCGATCATCTCCTTAATTCTAACAGTTGGTCCGACCCTGCTGGTATTTTGATGAGATCAGAGGAAAGAATTAGTACGTTAGAGAAGTGGATGGTTACTCTCAATGCTAGTGTGGCAGAAATCCATGCACCTATAGCGTCTGGGTTTGAAGAGATATGTGTGACGTTGTGCACGATATTGATGGGGAAGGATACTATGGGCAGGACCGTTCTTTAACATGTACATCCAGTGACATGTCACAGGTCCCCCAAAATTTTGGGGCCCAATCTTGAAAAAAATTATTTTAATATAGATAAATTTTAATAAAATTATTGTTAGATTACATACATGAAACGTTTTCTGAATATTTCAAATCACAAAGAATTAGAAAGTTTGTTAGTCAGTTAGGATATGAGATTTTATTTATAAATACCTTGTACTTTATATTTTTCAAATATTGAAACATATATTTTTTTTCAACAATTATAAAATATACCATTACAACTGCAAATAAAAAAAATACTACAACATCAAGAAAAGTTTTTGAGCAAAAAATCTTGTACTATCCTCTTCAATTTAATCTTAATTAATTTTTCCTAAAAAAAGTCACCAAATTTATGTTGTTTAACGGTCAAATTTTTTTTTATGTTGATAATTATTTAATCTTCTCTAATTATTTAGCTTCAATTATTACATTTGAGGCCTTATTTTAAAAAGTAGCACAGGGTCTTTATATTTTTTGGGACGGGCCTGACTGTGGCGGAGGGGTCAACATCAGCATCAGAGGACAATTCCTTCACCCATGCGCACGCTATCAACCAAACTGCACCTCTACCCATCGTGCAACAAATTGCCTCAATTCAGTACAATCTCCTCACCTTGAACTTCCAAATTTCAATGGCGAAAACTCGTTAGCATGGATATCTCGGGTAAATCAATTTTTTTTGTATCAAGAACACCCTCGATGACATGAAACTTTAGTATGCCTTGATTGCAATAGAAGGGTCGGCGCTCCATTGGCTTCAATGGTTGATGGGGCGAATGCGTACTCTAAGTTGGCGAACCTTCACAATCGAACTGTTGAAATGATATGGCAATGATCCCAGCACTAATTCCTTTGAAGCGCTAGCTTCGACTCGCCAAACAAGCTCAGTGGATGAGTATGTAGACGCCTTTATTTTTCGAATTGCAGGGGTTCCTTCGCTTTCTGATACGAACGCCTTAGGCATTTTTCTTTGTGGCTTAAGTGAGGACATTCGTGCATCCGTTCCACAGATGCGGAAGATATATGCACAACTATGCACCTAGCGCGAGAAATCTAGCATGAAATTGCCATGACCAATCCTCCCTTCTATGGCCGGTCAGCCCCAGCTCAGAATCAATCTAATTTAGGATTCCAACCTCCACAATAACCGAACTATTTCCGCTCTTCGGGAGTGTTCACATCACAAAACCCAACTTTTGGTTTTCAGTGTGCCTCTGAACCACTACGCAGTTCTGGCCTAATACATAGGGGATGTCTTACTCAAATTCGTCTACCAATTCGGTAAATAAGGTTCCTCGTCAACTACGTCAGATGTCTCAAAACGAGTATAGGGATTTACGGTGAAAAGGGTTATGTTTCTGTTGCCATGAGCCCTATAGTCCCACCCATACTTATGCTAATAGATCTCTTTGAGTAATGGTAGTACTAGATGAAGATGAGGAGCTCGATCCTAGATCCTATCAACTTGTTCCGACCTAGGATAATAAGCTCATGGGCCTGGTCTTACTTCACCGTCGAGAAACGAAAGATGACTTCAGAATCAAATGGGCCTCAGGATCCCGAAAATGTTGAGGATGTTAATTTTCAATCACTGCAGTTGTCGGCTGCTACTGCATTCAGTTTCGATGTGCCAACAACAATACAACTTTTAGGAAAAATTGTTGATATAGACTACAAAGGTCGTGGCAATGGTCAATACCGGAGCCACTCATTGTTTTATTTCACAGCAAACGGTTGCTCCCTGGGTCTCTTGGTCAACGAATCGGTTACACTTCCATTGAAATTGAGCAGTGAGAAGGACATTAGTACTATCGGGAGCTGCACCTGTATTTCGTTCCAGTTGGGACTGTAAGGTTCAATTTTTCTGCTTACGTTATTCCCGTAAGCAGGGGAAATATTATTTTTGGTATTACCTTCCTTGCTGCCTTGGGCCACATTCAGGTTAATTGGGCTATGCAAACGCTTAAATTTACCTTTCATGATCAACAACTTTGCCTGCAAGGGGACTCAGGATTGAGAAATGCCAAATTTCAGCTGCAACTTCTCTTAAATTGGCTGATATTGAATTCTGCTGGATTCTGTGGCAATCTGAGTTGTATCAGCTGGAAGGTAATCAGTCAACTCTTTTAGCACCTGAAATTCAGCAAGTATTGGATGAATTTCCCCAGGTTTTATCCCCTCTTTCGGGTCTGCCTCCTTCACGGGATCGCGACCACGTATCCCACTACAACCATAGCAGTATAGTGCTGCTCAAAAGACAGAGATTGAACGTTTGATTGACTCCTGGTGCACAAGAAGGATGGAAGTTGGAGATTTTTTGTGGACTATCGGGAATTAAATAAGCGCATGGTGCCCGATAATTATCTGATACCCATCATACAGGAACTTTTAGATGAATTGCATGGTGCTTTGTGGTTTACTCGTCTTGATCTAAGGGCGGGTATCATCAGATTTTTGTGGCACCCGAGGACATTCAAACATTGGATTTCATACTCATTCGGGCCATTATGAGTTTGTTGTGATACCCTTTGGGCTACAAAATGCTCTATGCATGTTTCAAGCTGTTATTTATGAATGACTTATTCAGACTATTACTTTGGTGGTATGTGCTGGTGTTTTTTGCTGATATTCTCATTTACAGTTTGATTGGCAATCCCACATTAACCATCTTCGTGAGGTTTTGAGAATTATAGCAGCAGCCTCTTTATGGTGAATCCCAAGAAATGTTCTTGGGCTCAAAGTTCTATTGATTACTTGGTTCACGTAGTTTCGGCTGAGGGGGTGCAAATGGACCCCTCTAAAGTGATGGCTGTGCTGTCTTGCAGTGGCTGGTCCCTAAGTTGGTAAAAGGGGTGAGAGGTTTTTTGGGTTTAACAGGATATTATCGTTATTTCATCGAGGATTATGGAAATATTGCTTGGCCTTTTACTAATCTGTTACGTAAGGAGGCTGACTCACGTTTCTCTTTAAGCTGCCTTTACGGCCCTCCAGAAGGCCATCATATCATCCCCGGTACTTGCTCTTCCTGATTTTTCAGCACCTTTTCTCATCGAGTGTGATGCTTCCAGATGAGGTTTAGCGGCTGTTTTGATGCAACATAAACGTCCGATTGCATATTTCAGTAAGGCTCTCTGATTGTAATTAGAGATGTTAAATAGGACGTGGCCCATAGGGCCAGCCCGTATACACCGGTAAAAACAAGGTTTAGGACTAGTATTTTTAGTTTAAATAAGGACCGTTTTGGACCTGGACCGTTTAGCTGAGCCCTATAGGGTTAGGGCCAGCCCGACTAGCCCGTTTAATATTTTTTATTTAATTTTAATATAATTTTGCTAATGATTGCTCTATATATTTTAGATATAAAATGAGATAAAAGATAATATTTTATGCTCATACGAATAAAATATAAAATAATAGAGATTTTTTCGTATTAATAGTATTATCTTTTCAATCATGCTTGATTTTTTTTTTTTGTTAAAAATTGATATGATTTAATGTAATTAACAATACATTATTTATATATTTAAATTATGTATTTTTTTAGTTTTACATATTGTATGTAAATTGCATCATGTCATGTTATCAATATTTTGAATTTTGATCTAAAATTAATTTTTTAATATTTTTTATTCAGTAGCAGGTTAGTGACTCGTTTATAGCCCGCGAACCGCTAGGGTTAGGGCTAGGTCCCAAATAATAGCGGCCCGTTAAGAATGAACTGCTAAGACCCGTAACCCTGTAAGGGTGGCCCTAATAAGTTAGGGTCAGTCCGTTTAACATCTCTAATTGTAATATCTCTAAATCCACCTACGAGAAAGAATTGATGGCCTTAGTACTTGCGGTTCTTCATTGACGATAATACCTTTTGGGTAGAAAATTCATTGTTCACTTTGGACTGACCACCATAGCTTGAAGCATCTATTGCAGCAGTCTATCACTTTTCTGTCAAAATAGTATTGGGTTCCTAAACTTATTGGATTTGATTTTGGGATTCTATCACTTCTCTGGCAAAATAGTATTGGGTTCCTAAACTTATTGGATTTGATTTTGAGATTGTGTAAAAGGCTGACATTACGAATGTTGCTACTGATGCCTTATCGCACCGCGACTCGGCAATTTCAGTTCCTTGTTGGATGGAGTGGTCAGCCTTGAAACAGGCTGTCAGTTCAGATCCGTTTTACGCCTTGGTGATACAGGCCCTTAAGAGGGGCAAAAAAGTTGGCCTCCCTTTCGTACTTGTTATGGGATCCTCTATTTCAAGGATCATCTGGTTATTCCAACCGGGGGCCATGCAGGGGCCTGTCAGACGTATCATAGATTGGTGGCGAATGTCTATTGGCCTGGTATTATGAAGGTTGTGACACGTTTTGTGGCCGAGTGCCTGGTTGTCAGCGC
This sequence comes from Prunella vulgaris, assembly GCA_026898435.1. Classification (NCBI taxonomy): domain Eukaryota; kingdom Viridiplantae; phylum Streptophyta; class Magnoliopsida; order Lamiales; family Lamiaceae; genus Prunella; species Prunella vulgaris. The sequence continues at coordinate 67,734 of JAPKLY010000670.1, forward strand.
AACAAATCAGATTCTCATTCTTCCACAGGACTGTTGAAACCGCTGCCTATTCCAGAACGGGTGTGGGAAGATGTGAGTATGGACTTCATCACCGGGTTACCTCGAATTTGGATGTTATCTTGGTGTTTGTGGATCGGGTCGAAGGCTACCCATTTTATTGGCCTTATGAACCCTTTCATAACCCAAGGGGTGGCTCTTGCTTTTGCAAGGGAAGTAGTCCGGCTCCATGGTGTACCTCGATCCATTGTATGGGATCGTGATTGGTGTTTCTTTTGTTCTGGCAAGGGTTACTCAAGGACATTGGAACACATTTACATATGAGTTCATCTTATCATCCCGAAATTGATGGCCAGTCCGAGGTGATTAATCACGTTTGGAGACCTATTTGAAATGTTTCGTCTCAACCCATCCAAAAACTGGGCACAGTGGTTGTAGTGGGCGGAGTATTGTTTTAATATGAGTTTTCACTCTGCTACAGGGTGCACACCTTTTGAGCTGTTTATGGGCGCAAACCACCGGTTTTGTCGCAAATTTGACCTGCTGAAATTTTAAGTCAGTCTTAGATGATTTGATGGAGAGAGACGTGATTTTGCAGCAGTTGCGTTTTCATTTTGAGCGTGCTCAATAACGCATGACTCGTGAGTTGAACAAACACCGTAGTGATGTTGTTTATGTGGTGGGTATTTCGCATTGAATTGGTCGAGCTGCTTACCGGCTGGTTTTGCCTGAGGGGTGTCGCCTGCATCCTGTTTTTCATGTATCTCAGTTGAAGGCCACAATTGTGGATCATGTGGCGGATCCCAATCTACCCCTGAATATTGCAGATGAGGCTGCCCCCTTTATGCCTTCTCAGGTGCTTCGGGCTACACAGATTTGGCGTGATCAGCGTGTTTCTTACCTCTTGGTGGCTTGGGCTGATTGTCCGGAGGAAGAGGCAGCATGGGTGGACGAGGAGTTGTTTCATGCTCAGTTCCCTGAATTTAGCCTTGAGGGCAAGGTGGTTCTTGAGAGGGAGGGGATTGTAGGCTATATTTACCTTCTGTTTTGTCCGATCATCTCCTTTAACTCTTAACATCTTCCTCCATTTTCTATTATATGAATGTTAGTTTCCATTGAAGGCCATAATATTTAAATAGGCCAATATTAAAGTGAAAAAAATGGAAATAAGGGTTGATGAAATAGGAAAGTTTAATTGTTCAATTCTTTTTATAGGAAACAGAAAGTTTTTTTTAGGTAGAGAAAGCATAAGTGACAAGAGATCCCTTTTACAGATTACAAATAGGAAAGAAGAGGTACCACAGATTGCAGCATCCTTTTATTTCTTTCTAACCATATGAACCAATTTACAACTGGGACTATAATTCACCACAAAATTTTCCCTATCTTGTTAATGTGATTGCAGCCAAGTAATAATTAATTAATAAATTTCGAATCTGAGTTTGGTGTCACCCATTGAAAACCCAATTCATTGAGTACATTGTTCCAAATTCCTCGAGCAACAAAAAAAGCTTGTCAAGGTCCTTCAGTAATAAAGGAGTTGGGATCCTCTTTATAGTGTTCCATCCAAGAATTGTGAATTCTTGATTTGTACACATTATTGTTGACATTTTGTTTGGTAAGTGTCAGTGCCTATTGTAATTGTATGTTAGCAAAAAACTCATTCTGTATGTTAGCAAAAAGCTCATTTTTAGTATGTTTTGATATTTGTTTTGGTGAAAATTGGAGATAGTATGTGCTACCTAGCTTCATTATACAAGGATTATCCTAAAGTTTAGAATTTGATTATGTGGAAGAGAAGAAATTGTTCCTACCTAGTGTTGCCATTTCCATAGTTGAGACTCAGGTTAAACTTTTCTGTTGCTTTCAAAGTCTCATGCCAAGGTTTACCATTCTGCAGTGAGAGTTGTGGTTCTTCATTAGAGCTGATGGTGGAAGGACTGACTCGACATGTTTCTGATGATTCTCCAAATGTTAGGCGCCTTTGTTTAAGAGGACTTGTGCAGGTAGTTGGTTTTAATAATAATCAAATTAACTTGGTACACTTTCTGTTCCATTCATATATCTCAATGTCAATGCTCTGTCTTATGCCAACAAGCCAAAAGCCGCTCACAGAGTTGGTAACACAGCAGCTCATGATGGTATTGCTGACCTCTGATTTTTTATCGAACAAAATGAGGTCTAGAAGGTTGATTTACTTTTGAACTATTTCTGATATGTGCTCTCCGGACATAATATTATTTATTTGGAAGTTGTTTCCTTTATAATCTTCTGACCCTGTGAAATATACTCATAAAAGAGGTTTATTTGGCCTTTTTTTTTTACCTTCAATTTTGTCTCATTTGGCCTTGTTTTTCATTGGCATTTTGGTAAATTTCTTTTCCACATTTTATGCTCCTAACATGCTACATCTAGTACTTTTGGGTATGGTGAAATCATGGCAAAAAATAATAACCTTGTATAAGCATTTCCAGATGATGAGAAAATAAATACTGGAGATGCATATAAAGGGATCAATTTATTAAACATTATTTGAAAATGTAAGAATTTGTAATTGGTCTCCATTTCTTGTAATATGAGTTGCTTGCAGATGCCACAAGCCCATGTTGTCCAGTATACTACTCAAATTCTCAGTGTTATAGTTGCTTTGCTTGACGATCCAGATGAATCTGTACAACTCACTGCTGTCTCGTGCTTGCTAACGGTGATTTATTAAGCCTTCGTTGCTCCGTTATCATTTTCCGCCATGAAGAAATCGTACTCATTCTTCTGATATTTGACCTCTCTAGGTCCTTGGATCATCTTCGACTGATGCTGTAGAACCCATTTTGCTTAACCTTTCAGTTCGGCTTCGTAATCTTCAAGTAAGTATTCACTACTGGAGTTTATCATAATTATTTAATGTCTTGATTTACTGGGAAGCATTGGTAACATCTAGAAAACTTGTGAATCTTGAATTCGAATACATACAATAATCAAAACCGGATGAACTAATATCCCTTATCAGAGTATTTGATAGAGCCAAGGGTTCAAAATACAACCAAAACAATCTTACGATATAGATGTCTAAGAGACAATCCTGCCCAAGCAAGCAGATTTTCATAATCAGCATGTGAAACGGAAACCATAGCAGCTGTGGATGAGGAGGTTCTCTCAACAGAAGCCTTGTTGGCCCAATCAGGTTTGCCTAGCTTCTTCCAACATTTTTCTGAAACACGGTTCGTACACAGTGATCACAGAAACGGTTATTTCTGATAATATCAGTACCACGACCATCATTATGACCCCGACCTCGAGCGGACATGGCAGAAGTTTTAAAAGAACTAGTCAGTACGGCCAGTGGTGACACGATGCACATGAGATCGAGCATTTGATAATGTGGAAATGTTATCACTAGACAGTAAGCTATCTCGAAATGGCCGGAGACCAGCATCTAAACCGGATAAGAACTTTGCCACCATGGATTCCTCCCACTGATTCTTCTTGTTGCAGCATCACAAGATAGGGCATGATAAACCAGAATTTCATCAGCAATCCCCTTAAGAGTTGAAAAGTAATCATTGACTGTCTGACCCTCTTGAGAATGAGAAAAAAGTCTCTCGTATATCTCAAACACACGAGAGACCTTCTTGTCATTAAAATACATCTATCATAAGGCATCCTACATGTCTTTAGCAGTGTCCAAGAACATAACATTCTTAGTTACTGATTCCTCCATGCTATTGAGAAGCCAAGTCATAACAAAACAATCATCAGCACTCCAAGTATCATATTTCTCATCTGTAGTAGCAGGGGGGAGAGAGAGACAATGTGGCTTGTTTCTTTTGAGATCCCAAAAATAAAAGAAATTTACAAGACCATAGCAGATAATTTGAACCATTCTATTTTATTTTGGTCCCTAATTTAGTTTTAGAATCAGAAGTAGACATTAGGGGAAATAAAAAAGAACAAACCCCAAGCTGCGGTAGAGATAGGGATATTTAGGCTGGCAGGATGTTAGGGATATGCAGTTTAGCAGAGTGAACAAATCTCAGTAATGCACTGAGAAAAAAAAAAGATCTCCAGATTAGTAGTGTGAGAATAGAATCTCAGAATAACAGCAGAAGTGGCGCAAAAAAAAAAGGATTCTGATTAGGGCAGAACTTAGCGTCACCAAAAAAACTCAGGTTAGGGCAGAAAAAAAAAATCCTGCTCTAATACCTTGTTGGAGAGAGAAAAACAGATAGAAATTCATATTTTTTGTGTATATTCACAAGTAAAGAGATCCCCATGTACAGAGAGTAAAACCTAGGTTACAACCTAATCCTAAAAGGAAACATGAATATACAAGAAAATGTATATCATTCTACAAGATAGGTGATTATCACTTTTAGATATGTACAATTATTTATCTTAAACTCAGTAATTATCAATACTTTGGGATGATTTTAAAGAATTTTACATTCCCAACGTA
>JAPKLY010000670.1:72193-109733 GCA_026898435.1 Prunella vulgaris
AATGTTTGTTCTCCGCATACAGCTGTGTATGAATGCAAAAATTCGAGCAAATGCTTTTGCAGCATTTGGAGCAATAAGCAACTATGGCTATGGGCCGCAACATGATGCTTTTCTTGAGCAGGTAGACTTGGAAACCTATTTCTCTAATCTTTCATTTTAATACTAATGCTAAATTTAAATGTCAAGGTGTAATCACATTTAATAATTAATAGAAAAGTGGTCTTTGGTGAGTACACCAACATATATTCATTGTACATATAAAATTCCATCCACCATATTAGAATGCAAGTTAAGTCAGCATTGTGAACTTCATATCAGATGTAACATACGAGACTCCAATATTATTCTATAGTTTTACTGACAGTATTAGATGCATCTGATAATATAAAGATACCTCGTATAGATCAGATATTAAGAGAAGTCATGGCTTATACATGTAATCTGTAGAATGTTAGGGATGATACTCATACATATGCCCAATATTCTCTGATACAAGCTGAAACTTTGAACCATGTCAAATATTAGAGCCCAAAGTTCCTTTCTTTGGGTGTAACTTTACATTCCTTCAAATGTTCTAATGCTAGAATCAAAAGCTTTTACTTTTTTCCCCATAGTGTATTATGTCTGCAATAATCTTTTACAATCTTTTTTCTAATCTTTTTTTCTAATTTTTTACCATATGTTGTAAACATTAATCTTCTATACTTTTCACTTTGTTATTCCACTTGTCTAGATATATATACCTCTTACAATGATTTACAAGAGATACAAATTTGAGTACACTTATTATTTTTAGGTGCATGCTGCCCTTCCACGCTTGGTATTGCATCTTCATGATGATGATCTTGGTGTGCGACGAGCTTGCCGGGTGGATAATCCTTCTCAGCTGCTTTTTCTTAAGCCTCTTCTTTAACACGAAAATTATCCAGACTTGGGTTTTTAGTTATTATTGATTTTTTTATTTACATTTTATGTAAGAATACTTTCAAACGCGTTGCTCCTTTCGTGGAATTTGATGGTATGGTTGCTCTTGCCAACACACATCGGTTTAGTTCAGATCATAGGTATGCGTTAACAGAGCCCAATTAGAGAATATGTTTGTTTAGTTTATGAGTTTGTTTCTCTTATATTCTCTATTTCTGCCTCAGAGGCGACTATGAGGACTTTCTCAGAGATATTGCAAGGCATTTCACACAACACATGTCTTCCAGGGTCGATACGTACATGGCATCAATAACACAGGTTAGCATCATATTTAATTTCCTTCTGGAATTGGAAAAGTTTCAGTCTGGGAATCAAATGAGCACCCAATAATTGACTATTTAGAATGCAATAGTATTCATGTATGCATATAGTATTTCCTCTCGAATTTATATAAAGATTTGGGTTTATATAATACCACTACCTGTTGAACTGTGTCCAGACATTTTTAACCTCTCCTTAAAAAAATGTACTGCCTGCCTTTAAGTTAACTAATGTTCACTCTCTGCCCACCGCAAGCATCATGAAATTAAAATTATTAGTTTATGATGAAATAATGAAATTACTCATTTAGGCTTCACTGATCATTCAATATATTGTGAACGAAGATGCTATTTTATCTAGAATTGTAGATATGTATGTTTCAGATACCTGAGACAAATTCATTTTCCTAGTTCAAATTATGGAGGGGTATAGATGTAAAGCCAGATACTAATGGAGCAACCTACACCTATACAGCACAAACATTGGTATTGCCGTATTGGTGTTAGACATACTCTTATATATGGCCTACATTTCTAACATGATGAATAATTTTGTCATGTTTGGGCAGTGGCACATGAATAGACATACTGAACACGAAATAGTAATTGTTTGTATAAATTCTCTTTCATGCACACACATAATGATCCATGTAGTAACATAGTTCACAAATCGTTAACCTCCAACATCATAACCAATGTAATTGTCTTCCTGTATGAGCCTATATTGGTTTTTCTTTTCTTTTTGGTGTTACTATTTGTTGGTCCCTTGATTATTTGGTAAAGTGGTTCTCAAGTCTAGAAGAGAAAAGGAGGTTGAATAGACTTGATAGCACTTTTCGAACTTTAGTTCTTAAAAACAGATTGCTTTCTGAAAGCAGATCAGAAGACTTGAAGTCTTCTGATTTTATCAAAGTCAGCTGAGTGCGCAGAAACTTTAGTGCGGAATCGACTTTCTTCTACCCAACTTTATATAGAGGATCTCTTCCTTCAACTTTCTTACAACTCACTCACCTATAACTGGTTTACAAGCCAGTACTTGTGTTAAACGAGACACATGAAATCATTGGGGAAAATTATGTTATTAGAAACAATTCATATGAGTGTCTATATATACACAAAGAAGTAAGCTAATTAAGGTAACCTCGTTTAATACCCTAGATCTCTACCAAATATATACATATTATTTTAACACTCCCCCTCAAGTTGGAGCATATATATTGATCATGTCTAACTTGTTACAAAGATAGTCAACCCTAACTCCATTAAGGGCCTTCGTAAAAATGTCCCCTAATTGATCTTGAATTTTCATATAACCTGCCAAAATCACTCCTTGTTGGATTTTCTCACGAACAAAGTGACAATCAATCTCAATGTGTTTGCTTCGCTTATGATAGACTGGATTAGAGGCAAATATAAAGCGCAGCTTGATTATAACACCATAACTTGGAAGGTATTGAAGCCTTCAAACCTACTTCACTTAGGAACCCACGAACCCAAACTATCTCGCACGCAGCCTTGACCATAGCTCTTTCAGACTCTGCACTAGAACGTGAGACTACGTTTTGTTTCTTACTTTGCCAAGAAATCAAATTTCTCCCAAAGAAAACGCAATAGCCTGAAGTAGATATTTGATCTTCTTTCGAACTTGCCCAATCAGCATCACAAGAACACTCAATCCGATCGTGACCATGGTCACTATACACAATTCCACGTCCAGGTGCACCCTAATAGCACAAGATCTGCTCTACCGCCTTCCAATGATCTAAAGTCGATGATGACATGTACTGACTCACAATACTTATTGAATAAACAATGTCAGGACGTGTCATTCTAAGGTAGTTCAATTTTCCAACCACTCTTCTATATCTTCCAGGATCATCAAATAAATTACCTTCTTTCGTGAGTTGTAAATTGGGAACCATAGGAGAGCTGCATGGTTTAGCTCTCAATTTTCCTGTTTCAGAAAGTAAATCTAGCACATATTTTCTCTGAGACAAGAAAATTCTCTTCTTACATCTACGCACTTCAATACCAGGAAAATATTTAAGTGTCCCGAAATCTTTAGTAGTGTATTGAGTAGAAAGGAAAGTTTTCAAAGATGCAATCCCTTTAGGATTACTTCCAGTGACTACAATATCATCCACATACACTCTCAGAATTCATATAGAAAACAGAATCATCATATTTACTTTGCTTCATATCAAACTTCTCAACCGCACGAGTAAAAGTAACAAACCATGCGCGAGAACTCTATTTCAAACAATACAACGACTTTCGAAGATAACATACCTTATTACTCTCCCCTAAGCAACAAATCCGGGTGGTTGCTCCATATAAATAGTATAAAAAAGATCACCATGGAGCATTTTTAATATTCAACTGGTGTAAAGGCCAGTGACGGGTAGCTGCCAGTAAAATCAAAAGTCTAATCGAGGTGAGTTTGGCAACCGGAGAAAAAGTATCAGAATAATCAACACCATAAGTTTGAGCATATCCTTTAGCAACAAGACAGGCTTTCAGACGAGCAACAGATCCATCAGGATTGACTTTGATAGTTCAGCTAATTTTGTGCAACATCTCATCTGGTTCTGATAGGTACTTCTGACTTTGAAAGTCAGTTGTTCTTATTAAGGTATTATCTTCAAGTTATTTTAAAAAGATTCAAAAGATAAAATATAACAGTAAATAGAGATCATACCAGACCAGTTGACTTAGGACTCAATTGGTTACTTGAGCTGATGTTTTCCCTTGAACTGATCTCTGATCTGTTCCAACCATAGCTGATTTTTCACATTCTCTCTAACTCCTTAGCATTCAACATTCCTAGTTCAACTGTTAGCATCCTGAATTTTATTTCTACTAGAGATTTAATGAGGATGTCTGCTCTTTGCAGAAAAGTGTGAATCTTTAATGTTGGTCTCTTGAATAGTTGATAAAGTGGTTCTCAAATCTAGAAGGGATTGAATAGACTTGATAGCACTTAAAACTTTTTAAACTTTAAGTTCTTAAAACAAATTATTTTTTGAAAACAAATTAGAAGACTTGAGGTCTTCTGATTTTATCAAAGTCAGTTGATGAGATCAGCTGAGTGCGCAGTAATTTTGTATGTGGGGAAACAGCTTTGATTAAAAATCTTTTAGAAAATTATTGGGTGAAGTATCTTAAATAAAATAAATATAGAGCACAAAGATATTTATAGTGGTTCGGATAAATTCTACATCCACTCTCTTCTATCCAAATTGGTATAGAGGATCTCTTCCTTCAATTTCTTCACAACTCACTCACTTACAATTGGTTAGCAAGCCAGTACTTGGAAAGGATATTAAGTATACCACTTAGCTCCCAACTAATCACTAAACTTCAGGGAGATGAGGTGATAGATGTATTTCCAACAGAGACATTTCTATAAAATCTATAACAAACTGCGTGTTTAGATATTTGTGAGTAAGAGTGTATATGAGCAGAGATTTGTCTTGATCATTGCGCGTGTTGATTCATTTTTAACTCTTGACCTTGTATTTCTATTTATAGGGCTCAAAACATAGCTGTTGGAGTGCTAGATTTGAAATTATATAATTACTCAATCAGTGAGATTGATTAATTCTTGCCTTGAATTGGAATGGTCTCTTTCCTTCCTTGAAAGATTTGATTGCTTGATTGATTTTCAGTCTTCATTTCTTAAATCTCGCGCTTGATTTTCATACTTAGTTGATCTTCTATCAGCTCTTCTGATTGAGATTTGTGAGCATCAGCAGACTCTGCTCTCCTCAGCTGGTTTTCTGATTTGCACTTCAGTTGGTATAGTCACCAAGTCTGTCGGTAGTGCATCAGCTAACTTGCCAATGTCATCTGAGACTGATCTGCACTAAATCCTCATGCTTTTTAAATGGCCATATCTGATTATCTGATAGCCCTCGTTTTTTCTGACAGACTCGTCTAATCTGATATGCTCTTTTATTCTTTTCTGATCTGGTCTATTCATCTGATCTGTTTGTCTGGCGTCATCTGGTCTCTTAATTTGACCTCAATTGGTCATCTAATCTCCTGATGATTATATCAGCTAACTTCTATGGTCAGTTGGTCTTCTGTTCTGTTCTTCACTGCATCTCTTCTCTTGATAGTTTACTGGTCTTCTGGACAGTTGCTAAGAATTTCCCTTAGAAAGATCCTAATCTAGACCTTTACTATTAACAATTGACTAACATGTTTAGATGTTCCCATTACATGGTCTGCTGGTTTTCACATCATCAAAATACAAATATATTTTCTCTAACATTTTCTATTCTAATATTTCTCTTTTCCACATGATCTCTTAGAAAATGGCATCTGGTGTTCACATGCTTGCATTTTGTGTGGAGTACAAGGTTCTGGATCATGGTAATGACATTGTTGCTATCACAGAATATTGGAATCTCTTATGTAATAACATGATAGTCCCTTAGCTCTAGGCTGGTCCACAGCAGCTGAGAACAACTACTAGCTGTCATATACTCTGTCTCTATAGTGGAAGTAGCAACTGATGTTTATCTTTTGGAAAACCATGAGATCACCCTACTCCCAAGAAATTGACGAGTTCATGAAGTTGACTTTCTTTCACTTTTGCATCCACCATAGTCTGAGTACTCACTCAGTTGGAACTTGTCATCAGTTAGGTACCACAGACATAGACTGGAAATACCCTTCAAATACTTCACAATCTTCTTAGTTGTTTTCAAATTACTCTTTTTTTTGGGTTGGCCTGAAATCTTGCACAAACTCTCACTGCAAAGCTGATATCAGGCCTACTGGCAGTGAGATACAGAAGAGAACCTTCTAAGACTCTGTATTGTGTCTGATCCACTTTCTCACCAGGTTCACCTGGATTCATACTGAAATTTGCCATTATTGAAATCTTAGCTTCCCTGGTGCTACTGATCACAAACTTCTCTATAAGATTGTACTTTGCTTGGCAAATAAAGGTTCCTTAAGGCAGCTTCTTCACCTGAAGCCCAAAAAAATAGGTCATCTCTCCATCATTGACATTTTAAATTTAATGTGCATCAGCTGGAAGTTGTCACACAACATCTGATTGGGAAGAGCCAAAGATGATATTATCCACATAAATCTGAAGTAAGAGAATACCATCTCCTTATTTTTTAATAGAGTTTTATTATCTTCTCGTTACTGAACTCATTGATCATAAAGAATTGAGATAATATCATGCTCTTAGTGCCATACAAAGTCTTCTTAAGTCCATAAACTTTATTTCCTTTCTCAAAAAACTGGGAACTGGCCCAAATACACCTTTTTTAATAAGACTCCATTCAGAAAGACTGAATTTACATCCATTTGATATACCTTGAAATCATTATGAACAACTTAATCTAAGAACAATCTAATGGCTTCTAATCTTTTTACAGGGGTAAGGGTCTCATCACAATCTATTCCTTCAAACTGAGAGTACCTCTGAGTTACTAGTCTTGACTTGTTCCTAACTACTACTCCCTCCGTCCCGTAGGAATTTGAACCCTAACGGATGATACATTTTTTAAAAAAAATTTGTTTTATATATAAAATAGTGGCATACGGGTAAATATATGTATATATTTGTGAGTATGCACGCAAATCAATGTTTCTCTTTTTGGTGGTGTGCAAATTTGTGTTGGACATCTAAATAAGGAAAGTGTGCAAATTCCTATGGGACAGAGGGAGTATGTTATACTCATTTTTTTGTTCTTGAGCACCTACTTAATGTCTATAATCTTCTGATGTCTAGGTCTTTCTCCCAAATCTCATGCATCTTGTCTTTCAAACTGATTCAGCTCCTTCTGCGTTGTTGTAATCTAGTTTGGGTTTTCTAAGGCTTCTGAAATGTTCTTTGATTATATCAGAGAGACATAACAACTAAACTGAGCTGAGATTGAGTTTCCTTTTGGTCTGAACACCAAGATTGTCTCCTATGATCTGTTCAGTTGGGAAATCATCCACCTTCTTCCTAACTTTTTTTACTTCTCTCTCTATTGGGCTGATGTGTACCTTGAATAGGTTTAGGCTTTAGGTCCTCACTTTTTACTGGGTCTTGGGGTGTTAAGTGGCAGATCTTTAGGAATCCAGAGAAATAGGTCATCCTTATTAGCCTTAGGAGACCTTATCCATCTCTCGTATTTGTCAAGCTCCTTCAGAGGGTTTCTCTTAGGAGGATGTCGATAAATACTACTAGAGCCTTTGAATGATTTATATACCACAACCTTAGCTGGTTTAGTAGGTTCGGGAAGTAACTTGAATGTTAACAAGGGTGGAGAGAAGGGTTCTGCTTGGACTTGAGCATAGCTCTGCTTTGGATGTCTCACCTGCTTCGTGGGCAGATAAGTGTTTCCACTCTTCTGTCATGTCTGCTGATCAGCTGACCATTTTTCCTTACTGTCATCTCTTCTTGTATGTGTCTTTTTCCTCCCTTTAGAAAGCTTAGGGAAGCCAACACTTTCTTTTGTCATGCTCTCACTGAGAGGAAGTAACTATAGATGACAATGCATTATTTGCATTTGTCAGCTGTTCCAATTTCAGCTAAAGTTGATCCTCACTTGCTTTAGCCTGAGAGTGCTTCTTGAAGACTTATCGAACTTAGCCTTGAGTAGCTTATGTTCCTCTTCTAACCCCTAATTTTCAACCAGCTGTTTAGCTGCTAATTGTTCTTGTTTCTCACATTTGGCTTTTAAGTCATCTGACTCTTGAGCCTGTTAGAGAATAGGTTCAGCTGATAGTTTAACCTTCTGACCTTTCTCTAGGGTCAATTGGGAGATCTCTCTCTCTCTCTCTCTCTCTCATAGCTTAGATGCGCTGGTTTGTTGCATTTGAAGCACACATTTCCTCTGCTCTCTCTAGGACTTAGATCTCTCTTTTCAGAAGACTTGTATCTGGTCTCATTGTCTTCTGATCTTCTGTCTCTATTATCAGAAGACCCCTCCAGCCTCCTAGAATCTTCTCTCCCTCAGCCTCTGGATTGCTTGTAGTAATTCTTATATTTGTTGAACTTTCCGCTCATCTTATCAAATTTCTTTGACAAGAGAGCAAGTTGTTCTTTCAGACTCAAGTCATCTCCCTCAAATGACTTCTCAATCTTTTCTGTAAAAGCAGAGAAAGCTACATTCTGGGTAGCTGATGTGGAGGGTGATTTCTCTTCTTGATCTTTCTCCTGAAGATTATATTCTTGTGCCTTGAAGTGGGACAGAAGAGTATGATGACTCATTGTCGATAGATATATGATTTCTTGACAACAGTCACCTTGACTCTCCACTTGTTTGTTAGAGATCTTGGTATTTTTTGTTGATCCTCTTCTCAATGTGTTCTTCCCCTAGAGAGTTGGCCTTGTTTAGAATATTGGTCAATCTCATGTCCACATGATCTATGGATTCTCCTACCTTCATTTTGAAGGTATCAAACATGTGGAGAACAACTTGCAATTTATTCTTCTTAATCTTATCAATTCCCTCACACATGAGGAAGAACTTTTTCCACATCTGCTTTGCAGTAGTGCATGTCTTAATTTTCTCATATCCGAAAGAATTTTACAAACCTTTCTTCTAGCACATCAAGCATTCTTTCATGGATGGCATCCAAGTGATTCTTCATCCTGAATTTCCAGTAGTCATACTCTTATAGAGAGAACTCTGGAAGCTTTTTGGACTTGATGTTGTTCTTGTAGGCAGCCATTAAATCTGCAGAGGAAGTTAGCAAAGAGAGCACATAAAGATTTTGGGATTTGTTCTGGTGATCACCAGAAGCTTCTCATGCAGTGGTCTTTTGGGCACACTACTCTGATACCACTTGTTATCTTTTGACCATTTGGCAAAGTGGTTCTCAAGTCTAGAAAGGGGAGAAGAGGTTGAATAGACTTGATAGAACTTAAAAATTTTTGAACTTCAGTTCTTAAAAACAAATTGCTTTATGAAAACGGATCAGAAGACTTGAGTTCTGCTGATTTTATCAAAGTTAGCTGATTTCATCAGCTAAGTGCACAGTAACTTTAATTATGCGAAAATGTTTTCGTTTGAATCTTTTTAGCAAATATTTTGGTGCAGCAACTAAAACAAAGCAATTTACAGTGGTTTGGATAAATCCTATATTCACTCTCCTCCACCTATAAAGGGTCTTTTCCTTTGACTCCTCACAACTCACTCACTTACAACTGGTTTGCAAGCCAGTACTTGGAAAGAATATTAAGTATATAACTCAACTTCAGTGTGAGGAGGTGATAGATGTTTTTCCAACACAAAGACTTCTATAAAGTCTATAACACATTGTGTGTTTGAATACTTGTGAGTGGGAGTCTATTTGGACAAAGTGTTGGCTTGATATTTTTATGTGTTGATGTGTTGTTGAACTCTGGCTTTGTACTCCTATTTATAGGGCTCAAAATCTAGCCGTTGGAGTGACAGACTTGAAATTCTATAATTACTCAATCAATCAGTGAGATTGATTGATTCTTGACTTGAACAGGGACGGCCTCTTTCCTTCCTTGAAAGAGTTGATTGCTTGATTGATTTCCAGTCTTCATTCCTCAAATTTCGCCCTTTTGATTTTCATCCTCAACTAGTAGAGCCACCAAGTCTGCTGGTAGTGCATCAGCTGACTTTGCCAATGTCATCTGATCTTCACTAAGTTTTCATGCTTCTTTAAGGAACAACTCTGATCATCTGATAGTCCTCTTCTGATCTGATAGACTCATTGATCATCTCTTGTCTTCTGTTCTGATCTGGTCTGACCTTGATCTCTTCTGATCTTCTTGTAGTTTCTTTTATCTTCATAGTCTTCTCCTAAGAGTTTCTCCTTAGGTTCCATTTGGTAGGTCTCATGGGAAAAGAGGCTAATATAGAGATCCTGATATGTTATAAGGATGAAAATATTTAATGATGTTTGATAGTGTTTAATAAAAATCATTTGATAATAATATGGCCGTTAGGTAGAAGATGATAATTGCTTCCCAGTTTCAGGTTAGGGAAAGTAATATTTTGATAGACTATTGTGTTATTTGGCATTAGCAGACACGGGGTTTGGTTGCATTTAAAGGGTGGAGAAACAGACAATTAGTGTGGACATATGGTTGGTTTTCTTTTGAAAATGGTTTCCAGGAACCTATATTGAGTATAGCTATGAATAGTGCTGTTAAATAAAATAAGCAGCTCGTGATCTCGGCTCAATTCGACTCGTTAAGGCTCGTACTTAGCTTGTTTATATTGATACACAAGATGAGTTTGAACTCGTGAAGTACTTGATTTGCTAATGAGTCAGCTCGAGCTCGACTCGTTAGGCTTGATAGTTTTTTTTTTTTTTTTTCATTAAGCTCTGCGCCGCTCAGCTGGTTAGACTCTTTTCCTAGTCGAGTCAAGCTATATTTCTAGGTCATTAATGTTATCAGCCGAGCTCGGCTTGAATAACAGCTCTGCCAGTGGAAGGATCTGAAAATGAAAGGAGATGAGAGGTGGTATCTGATGGCTAGGACGAGTTCCATATGTTTTGGTACAATGGATTACCCAATCTCAATTACCTATCTTCAATTATTTGATCAGTTGAACTATTTGTGTCAATTCCATTAAAAATAGAAGGAAAGAAGTGCTTATTAAGCTGAAGTGATATAAGCAATCAAATATAATGCATCTAACTAATATTTCATAATGTACAGTACACTTGATGTTCTTCGCCTGAAAGCATTCTTTCAATCCTTAAAAGAAGTGTTGATTATACCTCTGTTCATTTGTGAACAAGAAATACATGTGTTTGGGAATATTTTTGAGCAATGGGGTTTATAAGTGCAGGCTTTTGAGGCACCTTGGCCGGTGATTCAAGCAAACGCCATTTATTTGTGTAGCAGTGTGATTGCTTTCTCAAGCGGTCAACATATATCCGCCCTTTACCAAAGCCAGGTACTGAACTAACACTCCATCAGTTGCTTCAAATATTTGACATAACATTTGAGCTCTTGTTGCTTTTAGGTGTTTGGAATGTTGATTGGAAAGATAAATGGGTCAACAGATGCGATTGTGAGAGCTACGGGTTCGTTGGCCCTTGGTTTGCTACTAAAGTCGACCAATTCGAGTTCATGGAAATTTGCTCGTTTGGATTCAGTAGAATCAACCCCAATGGATACTTCAAGGAGATGATAAATATGGATTCAAGAAACTTGCACAGGTGTTTGTGTATAAGGTAAGATGGTTATTGAATCTCTGTGTATCTGAATTGTGTGACTACACCAGTAGATATAAGTGGGGATCTTTTTGGTGTAAAGTGTGTGTGTGTGTGTGTGTGTAATGCAGTTGAAATAATTTTGTATGGCTTTAGTTAAGGTTGTCCGACCTACTCCAGCAGATTTTGATTGATTTCCGCAATCATGTGAAATTAGAGCATGTTATTGTAGATTTTGCTGCTACATTGCATTGCATTGCATTGCATGCATGCTGTTTTACATTTCACAGCGCATCACATACCAGTACCACCCTGTCCCTAAAAAGTTTACTTTCTTGTCTTTTATGTTCATCATCATAAAATGAAAATATTCTTTACTTTCACAATCTTTACTTTATATATTTTACACACTACTATAATTTTTAAATTTTTGTGGTCAAAGAGTATACCGAACTTTCGAGATAGTTGTTGTGTTCCATTTCAAATCAAATCAAATCAAATCAATTGTCATTTGCTAATGAATAAACATATTCTGAGTCTTGGATTGTAATTTTGTCTACAAGAGCCTGCTAATTCGGATGGAATAAACTACTTCCTCCACACCAAGCATAGGAAATTGTTTGCAAACATAATAGAAAAGGCAGAAACATTTTTTTTTAATTAAAAAAAAAAGTGCTTGTTTGTTTTTTGTTTCATCAGGAGAATAAGTTTATATTAACATATGGATAAGAGAATTACCCAAAATTGTATTACAACAATAAAAATGAGGAGATAAAACCATTTCTCTTGTTGAGTTCGCATAAACACACTACATATCATGGGAGGGATATCATCTCTTCAAACAACACTCTCAATCAAATCAGTTGTACTTATGTTGGAAATTAAATGTACAAAACAAATCAAATTTTGAATTGTAGAATAAATATATGAAAAATAATTTGTTTTGAAATTTAATTTAATATCAAATCAATAGTATTTTACAGTGTAAAAGCATGATAAAAGTGAATTTAAAAACTAAAATCTAAATCTCTAGATTCCAAAACAAACACACATTTCGTCTAACAAATGTATTTCTAATAAACAAAAATATCATTCAATTCAAAAGCAAGCTAAAACATAAACAACCAAGTAGAACAAGAAAGGAAAATTTCTCAGGCAATCTGTTTGTTGAACTCAAAACTCAAAATCCAGCTTTTGTTTTAACAGTAACCACAATGTAAAGTAAGAACTAAGCCAACATTAATTAATATAGGAAGACAAATTATAAACTAATCATCACCAAAAAGTGAGAATCCCATTTCTTCATCACTCTCCTCCTTGACTTCCTCCTTCTCGGCCACAGGTGCTTCAGCAGCCGCACCACCACCAGAAGCAGCAGGTGCAGCACCTCCACCTCCGCCGATAAAGCCACCACCGCTTCCGCCACCAACAATCACCTGCATTACTCATAAACTATGATTCAATTTGAATGAAAAAGATAACTCCGCTTTACTTTTAATATTAGGATTGCACAAACAACGATGATTTCATCACGAATTCTAAAAAAATCAAAAGATCGATTGAAATCTGAGTAAAGGAAAACCTGAAAGACGGCGGATGCAGGAGTGACGTAAGAGAAAGAAGATTGAACACCACCGGATGCGTCAGCGGAGAGAGCGGCTTGAACGAGCTTACGCTGGAGTTCGAAAGTGCCAGAGGCTGAAGCCCCAAGGTCGCCGTTGAGCTGCTTAGCCGACCAGTCATCACCGGAACCCTTGCAGATGAACGTAAAAACACCCATTTTTTTCTGATGGACAGATTAATGTTTATCGTTTGGGATTTGGGAGGAGGAGATTGTGGCTTGTGGGGGTTGTGAGTGTTATATGGAAGGGGGCGGCATCAAACGATAGGATTCCTTAGGGTTTTTACGTTGTGAAGAGTGGACCTGAACTGACGGTTCTGCCCTTCGACCTAACTTCTTTGTTTGAATTGCCCAATCTTTTTCTTTCCTCTCACTCTCACTCCCACATTTATTAATAATTTTTTTGTATGTTAATTTTAAAAATAAAATTATATATCCGTAAATAAATATATTTTTTTAAATGAATATATAATTTTATTTTTAAATTAAATTCATGTTGAAAATTGTGTTTTGACCAAAATAACTAAGGCTTAATTAATTTTATTTTGGGTAATCAAACATAATATAATTGTTCTACTCACGGAGTAAATAATCGTGGTATATTGTAAATCTCAAAATTGAATTTCGGTGGGTGAGAAATCATCCAATGAAAATAGAGGGAAAAGCATTGATGGTGGAAATGGGTGCAAACAAGTGAGTCTTGCTCTTCCCATATAGGAATTCATGTAAGAATTCACAAAAGATATATGTATGGCTTTTCAAATAAAAGTGCTTGGAGACTCTCTCCTATGCACCACACCCGCGCGCCGCTCGGCCCGGCTCGGGCTCGGGTTTGTGGTTCTTGGCAATTGGACTTTCGGAGCCCATCTAATTTTTTGGAGACATAAAATCCTTTATTGGAGGCACAATAATATTTGTCTAAGCCCATCCGAATTAAGCCTTAAGTTGGTTCTTGTTGCTCAAGTTTATACGGATTTGAAATATATTCGTTTTTCGGATTTTATTCGAATTTAAAAGATTAATTTCGGATATTTATTTCCCTATTTTTCTCAATCCCCATATGAGTTGTGTGCTTATAAATAGATCCATTTCGTCCTTCATTATTTTCACATTCTGAAACCCTAAAGTTCCTGCCTCCGAAAATTCTCGTTCCCTCTCTGAAATATCTCTTCTCTCATCTCAACTCGCAAGTTCTTTCGTCGATATGTTTATATCAGTGGTGCTACTGATATTTACGTGGAAACCGTTTTACCTTTGGGGACGATACGCATTCCTGTGAGCACTAGCCAGGGCGTATTTCGTCTTGCGGGAAAAGGATTTTTCTTGACTCGGTTTTGTGTGTTTATCTTCCTGATTTGTTCTATATATATAGCAGTACGGTTCCAACAATCGCAAGACGAAATATATATATACCTTAACCTTACTGCTATGTCGACTCACTCAGGGAACGATGTTGATGTGTCTATGACACTTGTCAACGTTGTTGCTGATGACAGTACTAATTTTGAAAACGATTTTCAGGCTCCTACTGTTACGACTGTTGGTCAATAGCCTGATATCTCGGCATCTCTTGATTCACTCCTTGGAACTAATACGGTACATCTGAGTTCCCCTGGAAATTCGCTCAATGTGAATGTTCTAGGAAACCCTTTTGTAGGGAATTCTTCTGGAAATCTGTTTGCAGCAAATCTCTCTACACAACAGTTTTGGGATTTGCATGACAACTCTTTCAATGGAAATCCATTTCTAGGAACTTCCAGTACTAATCCATTTGTGGGGAACCCTACTGCAAACCCTTTGGGGTTAACTAGTTTTCCACCATCACAACCTAGAACCATGAGATCCGTGATGGTACATGGTGAAAAACTGAAAAACTTTTCAGGTGTGGATTTAAGAGATGGCAGAAAAAGATGTTATTCTATCTGGCCACACTCTCTATGGCGAAATACCTCAAGGAGAACAGTCTGTCAATCCCTGATGATAATGCAGATCAGGTAACAAGAATTATCTATGATACTTGGACGAATGGATATTACTTGTGCACAATATTCTAAAAGTCGGCCAAGTCGGCCGACTAGTCGGCGAGCAGTCGCTAGTCAGCCCTTGGCCGACCCGTTTTACCTAAAATCACTGAAAAAAATGTTTTTCCCTGTAGACGGTGCCTAGAGCCGACTAGCCGGTGTCTAGGCGTCCAGTCATCCGACTAACAATAAATGGCCTAGGCGTTTTGTTCTCCCTGGACGGGGGAGTCAAGAAATTTTTATTTTAATTTCATCGCCGCCGCCGCCGCGCAGGGTCACAGGAGCGTGAGAAAGATGAACAACGAGAGACTAAGAGAGAGATAAGAGAGAGAGAGCAACCCCGCCCAATTCATCAGGTAATCATAGACGAGTTCTTCCATTGTGTGTTAAATACTGATGATGAGGGTATTTATAGTCCCCAAATTTCTTTTACCGAGATGCATTTAATGATTTCATAAATGTTGTTCAGGCTATATTCCATAGGCCCTAAGCCTTTGACGGCTATGCAAACGACCTGTATCATTAAGTCCACAGTGGAAGTAGACAAATTGTTGATAATCTGAGAATCCGTGTAAGGGGCACTCCAACATCAACCCTTGATATCTCTCCCATGCTTCTGGTATCGTCTCCCCACTCTTTTGTCGAAAGTGGGATATCAGATCTTGAGCTTGGATTGTCTTGGATGGAGGATAAAACTTCATCAAAAACCTCTTGCAAAGCTCATCCCACGTGTTGACCTTATGGTGCAATTGGATCAACCACTAGTTTGCTTTCCCTTTCGATGTGAATGAGAACAATCTGAGCTTCTATGCATCCTCAGACACGTTGTTATACTTCACGGTGCCATATATCTTAAGAAAATTTTCCAAGTGAAGATGAGGATCGTCCCTTTTGTCTCTTCCCTCAAACTGATTCTCCTTAAGCATTTTCAACAATCCTGGGCTCACATCCAACTTTTCAGCTTCAATTTCTGGCCTTGCAATGCCATCATAAAGATCTCTTACTTGCGACTCGAAGTAATCACGTAGTAGTCTACCTTGAGGTTGATGCTCTTGAGGATGGATCAGTTGTGAGTCATGCCCTCGAGGTGGTGGTTGAGGGATGTGTTGTTATGGAGATGGATAAGGATTTTGGGGGTGAGGTGGATATTGGTATTGTTGATATGGTGGGTATTGTGGAGGTAGGTTTTGATGGTTAGGATATGGTGGGTATGGATTTTGATAAGGTGGATACCCTTGATAGTTGTAAGGTGGTGGTGGGTGTATGTATGGGTTTCCTCATTTGTCTTCCCCTTGAGGGTTCCTTGCTCCATCCCTATGCTCATTCACCTCATTTACCAGTCCTCCTTCATCCACAACACGAACTCCTTCTTCGGTGTTGAACATTTGATCCTTCATATTCGAATTTACCCTTCCCCTACGTTTTTTTCCTCAATTTTTTTCTTATAGTGGCTTCAATTTCCAAATCAATCTGTAATAGTCCTTCTTGTCCACGAGACCTTGTTATCATGCACCTACAAGAAAAATGTGAGTATCAAACCTTCACGGAGTAAACAAGAATAAGAACAAAAAACAACATGCAACAGACTAAATCAACTTGAACACACATCACCTCCCTGGCAACGGCACCAAAAACTTGATACGCAAATTCGTGTTTTCACTCAAACTCACTACCCTACAAGTGTATAGGTGCGTTGAGATGCTTGACCAAGTTAAAATTATATCGAACCCAAAGGAGGTGTCTCTAGTCCAAGGATCAAGGATCTAATCTTAAACATCCACATGTTGTTTAACAAAATTAAAGGTTCCGAATTTTTTGCTTTTAACTACTTCGATAAAAAATGAAATATGACAATTAAAAAAACCAATTATCACACTACCAAGAAAATTAAAATGAACAACTAACGATTTAAAAAGAACACCAACTCACAAAATCAAATAAAAAGAAGGAACACAACTAATTATTATAGAAAATTTAACTAAATACTAGGAACAAACTTCAGTTGAAGTGCAAGGGATGAGGAAATGCTTTGGGTAATTTTAATGGAGTTCAAACCAACGATGTATGATATATAAACTCAAACCTCAACTTATCAACAATTGAACTAGTATTAACCCTCACCCAATTGGTTAACTCTCATTAAACCAACATAGTGCCTAATTATGAGTGTTCTCGACGATCTATCCCCTTTCGGTGTAATAGACGTCCCAACAATAGCAATTCAACTGTTATTCAACACAACGATACACCTAACAGAGCAAACGCAGTTCTCGCTTGTTGCATACTCAATTAAAATGTACAATTATAGAAGAACAATCCACCAAAGCTCAAATAAATCATAATAAAAAAGTTCAATCATCAAATAACCAAGAACCCAAGTGCATACACCATAGCGTCATCCATTTTCACCCCATTTCCATCACCCAAAGCATATAACACTCACCCCATGGTTCTAAATGAAAGACTCTTGACTAAACAAATAAGAACAACCATAAACATAACTAAATACTTGAATTAAATGCAAAAAAAACAAGAATGATATCACCTCACACTCTTAATAAACTAAAAATTGCATTAAAACTTCAAAATTTCCATGGGTTGTGCTCCAAAATCTTTCAATTGCATAATCTATACTAGTAATTCCGGACACAATTAAAATTTGCAGGATTTTAAGCTAAACCTAGTGAATTTCTCAAGAAGAAAATATGAAAATGGAAAAAGTAGAGAGAGATCGCCTAAAGAGATTCCAAAAACTCCTTAAAACCTGAATAATGGGCGTTTTTATAGTGGGGTGGATATGTAGTTTCATGATTTGCACGTATACCCTTGAAATACTCGAAAATTCTCGTTTTAAGTCAAAAAACCCGTGGTATGGTTTGTGTCTTTGCGCAGCACTGACCATGCAAATTACGGTAAAGTGAGCGAATTACTTCGAAGGGTTCAACATGGTTTCTTCACAACTTCAGCACTAGCCGTGCGAACCCAGCATGATTTATTCACAAGTGTAGCATGATTTGGTCCATTTTCATCCTTTTTGCATGATCTTCAATTTTATCTCCTATTTTTCTCCTTTACTCATCTCTTAGACTTCACTTGAGTTTTTCCTATCTTGAATATTGATTACAATCGATTGCTTTGCTCCATGTGACTCATTTTTTCTCAAAATCTCCTCCTTTTGCCACCTAATCACTATATCCACAACATGTTCTACAAAAATTATTTGATAAACAAAAGATGGCTAAATCACTCCAAATGAAATACAATTCACTCATAATAAGCACACATTTTGATGCAATAAAATGATACTCAAGCAAACAAACAGATACCAAATTTATATGCTGCACTCTATTATCAAGTTTTAAGAAGGGTACACTCTATTTTACTCTATAGAAGCCTTATTTGGTAATTCACTCTTCCTATATACTCCTTCCGTCCCAATATTTTTTTCATAGGTGGAGTTTCACGCATATTAAGAAAAAGTGAAGTATGTGAGTGTGAAGTTAAATAATAAAAAAAAAGTATATTTTATTGACTTTTATGAGTGTGAGTTAATTTTTTTTTTTTTTGAGGTGTGAAGAAAGAGTTGAGACGTCCATATAAAAAAAGTGTGAAGTTTATCTTCTGACGGAGGGAGTATAATTTTTTCGCTCACGACACTCCTATACTTTTTTATATATATAGATATATAGATATGCGAATTGCGGGTCTTGCTGGACCTGGAGAAATAAATGCTCAAGTTGACCTGCATCTGCCTTATATTATGGAGTAGTATATATATATATATATAGAAGAAAGTTGAACCGTGAATATCAATAAAGGCTGAGAGTCAGGGGAGAGAGAGAGAGAGAGAATGGATAGGTTTGCAGCGTTGAAAAGGGTGGTGGAGAGGGCGGAGGTAGTAGATGCACACGCTCACAACATTGTGGCCCTGGATTCCGCCTTCCCTTTCCTCAACTGCTTCTCTGAGGCCTCCGGCGACGCATTATCCACTGTACCCCACACCATTCATTTCAAGGTCTGATTGTCACTTGTCAATTCTTCTTCTTAGTCAAGCTTTCTTTCTCGGTCATGTTAATTTATGGGCTCTTGCTAATGAATGGTGACTGAGTGACACCTTTCATTCAAACAAATCTATATTTCGTATGCCAAAATTCAACTCCATTTCAACAAGGGGCTCCTCTCCTCTCCTCTCCTATTTGTGTAAAACGCCGTCGTTTGCTACTATTAACAAAAACAATAAATAACTACCACGACTACTCCTGCTGACTGAATTGAATCAATGTCTTCGCCAAAAATTTGAATAATCTGGTGTCGCATGCTTCAGTACTTGTTGAATAATTAAATTCCTTAATATTTAGACCCAAAATGATAATCTTTATAACACTGATGAAAGTTTCTCTAATGATTTTAGAGAAGCTTGAAAGATATTGCACAACTTTATGGCTCCAATTCATCTTTGGAGGCTGTTGAGGAATACCGGTCCAACTCCGGCATGGAACTGATCACCGCTAAGTGCCTTAAGGCTGCTCGAATATCTGCTCTCTTCATTGATGATGGACTTGAGTTGGACAAAATGCATGATATTCACTGGCACAAAACATTTGTCCAATCTGTAGCTAGAATATTGAGAATTGAACGTCAGGCTGAGAAGATTCTTGATCAGGTAACCCAATATGTAATTCCTTAATTAATGAATAGAGCTTAGAATTTGAATAATAATTTCCTGCTAACTGACCCTGAATTTTCTAAGTCTCTTTCTTCTATATATATCTCGTCATTAGGGCTGTCCAGGTGGAACTACATGGACATTGGACTCTTTTACGCAACTATTTGTGGATAATTTGAAGTCATATCCTTTTCATTTCTGTCTGTGATCCAGTCCAGTTATCTAAAAATGTTTCCTGATTCTCTATGATTTCCTTATCGGTCATTACATATGCTGCTGAAGTTGTTGGTTTTAAAAGTATAGCGGCATACCGTAGTGGGCTTGAAATTAATACACATGTATCAAAAAAGGATGCTGCGGAGGGCCTTACCAATGTTTTACAAGGTATGTTTTATGTGAATGGATTTAAAACTTCACTGACATTACTTACATACTAGTCTCTAATCTTTCTCTCTAGCTGGAAAGCCTGTCCGCATCACAAATAAGAACTTTATTGATTACATCTTCATCCATGCATTGGAGGTTGCCCAATCTTTTGACTTGCCAATGCAGATACATACAGGGTAATGGCCTGGGTAGTTTCTTTATTAATTTTCTGACTTCATTTTTTATCTAGTTTCTTGAATCCATTTTGATGAATATTAAGTATTTATAATTTTTTTCATGATCCTTTTAATACTTAAAGCCGCGCTACTGATGGTCTTATGTTGCTATTTGTAGTTTTGGAGATAAAGATCTGGACTTGAGACTATCAAATCCCCTCCATCTTCGTAATCTTCTTGATGACAGTAGGTTCAGAAAGTCCAAGATTGTTCTGTTACACGCTTCATACCCGTTCTGCAAAGAAGCATCATATTTGGCCTCTGTGTACCCTCAGGTAAGGTCTACAAATTGTTATGGAGTCTGCTCTAACAAAAGGCCACTTATGACTTTTTCATTAATTGTAGGTCTATCTAGACTTTGGGCTGGCAGTGCCTAAACTTAGCTTTCATGGGATGCTATCCTCGGTCAAAGAGCTCTTAGAGCTAGCACCAATAAAGAAGGTGAACGTTACTAAATTATATGCTTCCTCTGTATATTATGTAACCAAAATGATCCACCTTTCTAATATTCATGATAGCGTAAGACTTCAATTTCTAAGTTTTACTTACTGGAAACAATATGTAATGCAATTGGCAGGTGATGTTCAGTACCGACGGCTGCGGATTTCCTGAGAGTTTTTACCTAGGTTGGTTTGACTGTATAAATTTAGTGTAAATTTCTTATTAACTAAAGACATGTTAGGTCAATATCTGTTCTAGTGTATCCAATGTGATGCTAATGCTCATTCACTGTCGATAGTGACAAGTGTGCATAGATCAAACTCTTGATATCGTGACCAAAAAATTAAGGTTCTATTGAGATAGGATAATGGGGGTTATTGTCATTTAATCTTAAGTTCTGTCTCAAGTGGATATGAAATGTTATAGAATCATCACTATTAACTTGAAACTGTAAATCTATTTGTAGACAAGCTCAAGTGATCCTGTATGCTTGGTTTGAAAGATAAAATTATCTATCCGTAAAAAACATGCATATTTTTGGCGGATAGATAATTTTATCTTTCAAACCAAACATACAATGAACATATTTCAGTATCACGAGTTATGGAATCTTATGAGCAGTAGATAAATAGCTTGACAACTCACTCCATGTCAGCAGAAGAAGCCTAGCTATAGATTCTTCATTATTTAAAATACTAATCGTATATGCTACTATGTGATCTTACAGGTACACATTGTCATCAAGCATTTTAAAGCACAAATTAAATTATAATCTTCCAGGCTTACGTGATCATTATTGCTTTGTGGCTTTCTCTGACTGCTATAACAGGTGCAAAGAAAGCACGCGAGGTAATATTTGTTGTTCTACGTGATGCATGCATCAATGGAGACCTTTCAATTCCTGAAGCTACTCAAGCTGCTACAGACATATTTTCTGAAAATGCAAGACACTTATATAAGATTAAAGCTGTCTCAGGACCTTGTGATTCAAACGACATGGCATCCCCCTCTGAGAAGCTCAACATAAATGCTTCTTCTCAGGATATTGAATATGTTCGGATTATTTGGGTTGATGCTTCGGGACAGCAAAGATGTCGTGTAAGCCCTTTGTTATAAGTTTCTGATTGAAGTTTTGTTTCCATAAATTTCATTCATCATTTTATTAGAAACTCTACTTCCAAGTTATCTCCTTTGTTTGTTGAGTGTTGAAGACCAGGATTGCAAGTATGAAACCATATATGATGTTTGTTTTTAATGTATCAGGTTGTTCCTCAAAAACGTTTCAATGATGTTGTTACAAAGAACGGTGTTGGACTGACCTGTGCATCCATGGCTATGTCTTCTCATATGGATGGCCCAGCTGATGGAACTAATCTAAGTGGAGTGGGTGAAATCAGACTCATTCCTGATTTATTGACCAAATGCATCATTCCTTGGTTGGTATTCTTTCCCAGGGCATTGTCCAATTTGAGATTCATCTGTTATTCACTTTTAAGTTATTTGATGTCTCATTATAGCAATCACAACTCTTGAGTGGCTGAGATTTTTAGTTGCATTTAGTTCTGATTTAATCTAGAGATAGTCCTTGTAAAAGAGTACGAACATTCTAAAATTTCCTCTCTGCTTAATTACAGGGCAAAAGAACAGGAGATGGTTCTGGCTGACATGCACCTTAAACCAGGCATACCATGGGAGTATTGTCCCAGAGAAACACTGCGAAGAGTTTCAAAAGTCTTGAAAGATGAATTTAACTTGGTATCATTTGGTTTGTGTTGTATATATCTTTAATACATTTGCATAATTGCATGTGAAACTGCTAGTTGTGCAGGTAATGAATGCAGGCTTTGAGAATGAGTTTTTTCTGTTACGTAAGGCACCAGGGTATGTGAGGAGACTGTTTGTTGACCTTCATCAGTTAACTTTTTCATGTGAATCGAGGCCCAATTTCCACTTCTTTTATATCTTGCAGTGATGGGAACGAGAAATGGGTACCATTTGATGCATCTCCCTACTGTTCTACAGCTGCAATTGATGATGCTTTCCCCATACTTGGTGAAATTGCTCTTCATCTTCAATCCCTGAATATTGAGGTGGAACAGGTATATAAAAGTTTCTGATACTAGTATTTCAACTATTGGGATATTAGCCTATTATTTAAAATGAAATAGACTCTTTTAAGTTAACAATTATGACAGTGGCTGTGCTCTTGGTGTACATTTTTTACTTTTCTGATCACAACTCACAAGTTATGCTTGTTTCTTTTTTTTGGTGTCTCGTGAGGATGGGACGTGTTTCATAATATTAAAAAATTCAGTTGATATATACCACTGGAATATTTTAGATGCTGATAATCTAATGGTGGTTGGTTTATGATATTATACTATCCCACAACCTTTTTGTTTGATTTCCTCCAAGCTGGATTGGTTTTGAATCTAGCTGCTTAAGAACTGTTTTTAGGAGTCTATATGTAAATCCTTGTAATCAGATGTTTGTATATTTAGTCTATTATAAATAGGTGTCTGAATTGTAAGAATTATTTTCCCTAACATGAATAGTTCAAAAGTAATTCGAAAATTGACTTCAGTTATAATATGTTGTAGCTACATGCAGAAGCTGGGCATGGTCAATTTGAATTTGCTTTTGGTTACACAAACAGTGAAGAGGCAGCTGATAAGTTAGTATTTGCACGTGAAACCATTCGGGCTGTGGCTAGAAAACATGGACTTTTGGCAACTTTTGTACCTAAGTAGGTATCCTAATATTAGTTAGAGCTACTTTTGTTTTTTTCATTAATCTACTTATGGAGTCTAGATGAAGTAATTGTGTGCCCATGAATGCTTTACGTCATAATGACTGGAAGTGCTTATTCCTAATGCTAGATATGCTCTTGATGACATTGGGTCTGGATCACATGTGCACATGAGTTTATGGGAGAACGGAGAAAATGTATTTATGGGGAACAGTGGAGAAACTAAGTATGGGATATCAAAGATAGGTGAAGAGTTCATGGCTGGGGTATTGACTCATCTTCCTTCAATATTGGCATTTACAGCACCAATTCCAAATAGGTATATTAAGATTAAGGGAATTGTTCGAGTTTGTGAAGAAGTTGAAATTTGATGATGTCATCCTTTGATCTTGTCTTGTGTAGTTATGATCGTATACAACCTAATACATGGAGTGGAGCATACCTGTGCTGGGGGATGGAAAATCGAGAAGCTCCTCTGAGAGCTGCTTGCCCACCGGGAACCCCAGATGGCTCTGTTAGCAATTTTGAGCTGAAGGTATTCGATGGTTGTGCCAATCCTTATCTGGGCCTTGCCTCGATCATTGCTGCCGGAATTGATGGCCTACGAGCACACTTAACTCTACCTCAACCCATTGGTAACATGCAAGTTTCTAGTTTATGTAATATTAATATTGTCTCCAGTTGCCCTGATAATTTCGTCCCTCCCTCCTTACCAGATGATAATCCAGACAATGTGAAACATAAAGTGCAACGGCTACCTAAATCTCTATCTGAATCTGTTGAAGCTCTTGAGAAAGATGCAGTGTTGAGAGATTTGTTTGGTGAAAAGCTGTTGGTTGCCGTTTCAGGTGTTAGGAAGGTAGTGTTTTTTCTTTGAATAAGATATTTGTGTAGATGAATGCGTCTCCCTCCATACATGGATGCTGATGACTGATGAGATTTCATTGCATTGCAGGCTGAGGTGAAGTACTATTCCGAGAACAAGGATGCATGGAAGAATCTCATTTACCGATATTAATTAATTAAGCTGCCCACCTCCTATCCTATGCTTCCAATTTTCCTTCAAAATATTGTTTGCCAACCCCATAAATTAATTAATTAAGACCATCTATGCTAATGTACTACCATGCATCTTACATATGGCATGTTGATTTCTGTGAAAAAATGATGCAAGCCTTGGGTTGGGCTAACAAATTGCAAAATATATAAGACCCATTAATCAATTTTAGCACTTTATTTTAATTCTTTTAACAAATAATACTTATACTCTGGGTTAATACTAGAAGAGTTATATGAACCTATTTCATATTATGACATCAATATAAAATATACATCCTCTATACCAGAATTACTTTCACATTTTCTTTATTTGGACGTTCCAATTCTATTTTTCTACACCAAAAAGAAATTTTTTTACACTTATAAAAGTTAATAAAGTATATTTTTTATTTTATTATTTAATTTTACACTCATACAATTTTACACAATTTTTTTCCAACAAGGTTAGTCATATACTCAAACGATAGATTCCACACCATATGAAAGCAAAGATAATTTACAGCTCGGTCAGATTGGGTCGGCTCAATAGTTCACCATAATTAATCATTGGGATAGAATATTTTTTCTCCCATAATTGAATTATTCATCCCTTTTTTTTTACTTTATCACAAAAAAAAATAATCAGTTCATCATCATTAATTTTTTCAAATTATCTTTTCCATTATACCGATCTAATTGATCATTTGCAAATTCAATCCCCATTCAAAGCGCGCGACTTGCACCATTTTCTCCCGAATTTTCGACAAAGGCGGAGTGCAACAACACTGCTCTTAGACTTTTCTATGGATAATGGAAAGATTTTATTACTTTTATATATTAAAATATTTTAATGAATATTTGTTGTTATTGTAAATTTTATGTTATTATATAATTGCGTGTTTGATATTAATTGTTATAAGCAATGGTTGTTCTTTATATTGGTTGAATTCAACTGAATCCGACTATGCTAAGTTTGAATCTGGAAATTGCGTTTGATATCTGAAATTTGGAAATTCGAACTTTTTCTGTTTGTTCGACAATTTCGGCCAAACAAAATGAAAATGTTGGATAACCTTTGGTGGAACAAATTGATTTGTTCTTAAACTTTCGACTGAACAAACCTTTGGGTTCGAATTTTTTGCGTATGTTGACATTAATTTTCGAATAAGTTCACTTTTTCATAAAAAAAATACGAACGTACATTTTTTTTAACATCATATATATGCTCGTTTTTCAAATTAAATTTATATATTATATAATTTTTTATTAATTAATTCATGTTATGTATTAATTTAGTTCATTTAATTAAAAGAAAATGAAAAGACTTGACCTACTGCTTCTTATAGAAGAAGGAAGTATCAACGTGTTAGTGACCGAGATTCGGAGCCATAGCTGGAGCCACAACCATCACAACCGTCTTTATTATATTCAAAAAACGATATCTCTCATGATCTGGATAATACATGGGAATTCGAACAATTTTCTTCAGATGAAAATGAAGATAATGCGGAAAAAATTGAAAGCGAGAAAAGATGAGAAAAATGAGGGTGATGAGGAAAATGCCGAGAAAAATATTGCCAAAAATGAAGGAGGAAACAATAAGATAGAGAGGTGATATTTCAGAAATACCTTTATCCTCCACTTCTTGATGAGTTCAGTAATCATGTGGCAAATTGTATATATAATGGGGTTGAGAGAGGTGTTAAGGTGTAATGGTTATGTGAATAAACTTCTACTTTAGGAGTTGGATCTAGAAAAGGATATTCGTCATTGGAAGGACATGTTTAAAAAATCGAAATTGTTGTCACTTTGAACATCTTCATACAAGAATCGAACAAGAACTTGATTACCGTATTTGTTGAGCGATGACATATGGAGACAAATAGTTTTCACTTTCCTTTTAGTGAAATGACCATCATTCTTGATGATGTCTTATGCATTCCTGGTTTTTGAGTGGATGATATCCCTGTGCAGTGTACTTGTGACGAAAAGAAATCAAAAAAATCAGATTTGATGAAGTTATTGAGTCTAACAGAGAATGAAGTTATAAAAGTATTGAGGTGTACGTGGATCGTCTATCAGACTTACTTAATTGGAAGAGACTTTTTTTTCGATGATGGAGTCGTACAATCTTTATAATGTTTTATATGCTGCAAGAGCATATGTGTTGTACACGTTTGGACCACTTTATTTGCTGATAAGAGTGGTAAACGTGTAAACACCTCATGGTTGCAGTATGCAGAAGCATGTCTAAGTTTGAAGATTATGCTTGGGGAATTGTGGCATTAGTCTATCTATATGGACAATTGGGGCAGACATCTCAATTTAAAGTGTGTTTGATAGGTGGTTACTTGATATTGTTGGAGGTATGACCTTAATTTAATATGTTTTTCTCTATTTTAATTAATTTTGAATATATTAAACATGTTTGACGTGTTAAATTTCTAGGCTTGGATTTATGAACACTTCGCAAGTCTGCCTTCTAAAAATCTTACATTTGAGTAAAAAGGATCACTATCATGTCAATTCGTATCCGAAGCACATACAGGGTCATGTATGGAATGTGTCCGAGCCTTTAGTCACAGTTTATATATGTTTATTCCAACTCAGGTTATTTTTATACAAGTTTATAAATGTATTTATGTCAAAATATTTATATTAATGCATATATTATTCTACTGTAATAAGTATCGTGGACTCCATATAATTCATTTAGAGATTTTAGTCCCTTTCAGCAAGTATCAATTTCCCATGGTTGCATTATTTGTGAGAATATGTGCAAACGATACCCGAGAAGCCTCTTGCAACTAAAGTCAAAAAAAGTCATTTCATGAAACTAACAACGAGATTGAGATATAATAACAGAGTATTATAATTATTATTCATAAGATACAGACGTATTGTCTGTGGAACGACTTTGAGAGAGTTGTAAGCACCCTTGGCAAAACGTATATAGTTATAGGAATGATTTGTCGGTCAAGGTCACCTAACTGTTTTAAATCCTAATACTACGGTGCTAATTGGTCCAAAACATGCATATTCAACCCAACTGTGGGAGATGATTTGCAGAGTACGAGTTAGCAAACTTAGTGAAAAAGTATCAATCCGATGATGCATTACCCTTAGATGAAGCAATTCAAAAGATTGTTCAAGTGATGACTATACTTACCGAACAAGAAGGTGCAAGTTCGTCGTCACGTGCAAGACCTGGTCGAACTAGAGGAATGATTAGGTCTAGACCCAGACAAAGAAGCAGGGGCTGTTAGACGAGTTGGCTGATGGGTGTATGAATTTGTATTGTGCATTATAGATAATTTATGTTTTGCATGGTTGAATTGTTTTCTAGGATTGTTCGTTTGTGTTTTGGATGGTTGAATTATGGTTGTTATTGCTTATGGATATTTTTATGTTTCAAGCTTTTGGTGTATGAATTATAGTCACTATTGTGATTTGAATGTGATTCAGAAAAGAATTTTCCTCTTGAATATTTGAATTGTTGCTGTTGATGTGTGAATTATGGATATTTGAATGGTTGCTTATGGATATTTGAATTTGATTGTGATTTAGGAAAGAATTTTGCTTTGCGGAATTAAACATGGGTAGATTGTAGGCAGAAAAATCATAGTCCTATATGCTGGTGAGGTACATTTAATAATATGTATGAATGTTGGTGGAGTAATCAATCAATCAATCAATTATCCATCCTTGAGCAGCAGCAGCAGCTAACCTTTGCCACATAATTAGTCGTCGTTGTTTGAGGGCTCGGGAGCTAGCTTTTGTCTTTGCGTACTTGATCCCGCATTCTGCAAATAACTCACCATCCATATCAGCACACATTTTCCGAACATTGAATGTTAGACCTTGTACCGCCTGGTTCCAGTGGGGGGACTCCATGTTCTTCTCCAAAGCCTCGTAAATGATTGGTAATACAACTTTTATGTTGCCAGATATCAGCCCTATAAAATGATCACTGTTCCACAGATAAAGAGCTCGTTCTGCAACCTGCATCCACAATGCAAATGGACCTCCTCACTCATCATAACTTAACTTGGGAATAAATCTATATGTATATTACCTGAAAGTGAGGACTGTTAATGGAACGAGCAATCTGTCTGAAAAGAGGTACGAGGCAGCGCTGGAATTCGACAGGCTGTGTGGCCTCCAACACATCCTCAAGCTCCCCGATGAAGATAAGCTCCTTCTGGGAATTGATGTGTGGCCAATACTTCAATAATCCCATAATCACTACATCCGCCAATTTGTAATCTTTCTCTACAAACTGCGTGATACAATAAGATAGCTGGCGGTGATACATTACTAGAGCCTTAGGCTTGTGGAGTGGTATCAAAACCCGAGCAAGAAACAACTTGTGCTCCTCCTTCATTGGCAATGCGAATCCATTGATTATGCTGCCCAATATCTCCAAAAGCTCCCCAATCCCACAGTGTCTGTGCTTTTCATATATGAACCTGTAGAAGATGTTATTTATGGCCTTGCGAATAAAGGGCCTGTGGACCATGAACTTGCCGTATATCCTGTGCACAATAGTCTTCAAATACTCCCTCTCTCTTGGATCCTCAGACTCAAACAGATTAAGCAACTTCAATACGAAGCAGTGGTCAATGTAACGCTTGGCCACTTTGGTGTCCGTATCCGGCGACACAACATACCGCAACAGCACTTCATACACCAGC
This sequence comes from Prunella vulgaris, assembly GCA_026898435.1. NCBI lineage: Eukaryota > Viridiplantae > Streptophyta > Magnoliopsida > Lamiales > Lamiaceae > Prunella > Prunella vulgaris. The sequence goes on from JAPKLY010000670.1 coordinate 101,428, forward strand.
TGCAAATGAGGCCATGACGGGTCAAGATTTTGAACTGCCTCCAACTCCTCCACCTCAGGGGGCAAGCTCCGGAATATGTTGGCAGATATCATCCGAATCATTTCCTCCTGATTCGCTTCTGTGATTTTCCCAACTCCCGATTGAATATAATCAACCAGTTCCACCAGAGTTTGCTTTTTAATCTCCGTATCACAGTAATCAAACTCAAGGCAACAAACCCTGAGCTTCCTAACAAGCAAACTCTCACGCTCCAATGCTGAAACCTCTCGAAACATGGGTAGATTTTCAATCGTGACCTGCCCCGCTCCTCGTTGTGGCGCAGCAGCAGCACAAGTGGTTTGATCATGTGGTATAGATAGACTCGGGGGTGCGACGCCGCGAGAGGCGTGGTTTACCACGATTTTGGAGGCGAAATCAACATCCGATTTGGCCACCTTGCTGCGGTGGCGGTGGCCGTGGCCGTGGCCTCTCTTGATTATCTTGTGTAACATCTCCTCCTCCTCCTCCTCCTCAATTGCAGGTATCCATCATCTATGAGGTTTTCAAACCCCAAAGCCAGATGGATCTATACAATACAATACAATAGAATTAAAAATACAGAGAAATTAAAAATAGGATATTGGGAATAAATAAGGTAGGATTTGGAGGGGAGATCGCCGGAAAACTGAATATCCCGGCGACCGGAGGAGCACAAGAAAGAAAAGCGTATGGATATAGATATAGATTTTGCAAATAGACACACATTTTTAAAATTTAGTGTGTGTGTGAGAGAGAGAAGCGTGGTGACGACAGTGGGGATTTTACATTAGTGATGAAGGAGGGAAGGTGTAGACGATTTCTTAAATTATTAAATTAAATGCCATATTTTAGCAATCGCATGGCATAATACAATGTAGATTCAATTCAATGTGGTTAGGCAATTAGTAGATTGCATTGAATTCATTTATATTTCTTCTTCTTCTTCTTCTTCCAGGCTGATGAAGTTTTACAACTATATATATATTTGTGCGAGCGAGCGAATCCACTTAAGACGGTATTTAGTAGTAGTACTTTAAACATACATTGATATGTTCAATCTACATCAACATAATTAAGTTACATAACCATGGAATTATGCATACATACAGCATATATGTACATCCGTTGTTAGGAGTTTATAAACAGTAGATAGAGAGAGAGAGAGATGTATCATGATATCATGAATCCCAAGTCATTAACATCTTCCACACAGTTTCCTCTATCTCCTTCTTTGAGACACTGCAGTCACCATCTCCTTCATCCAGCAAAACTCTGTAAACCTCCCATTCCTGATCACCTATACCATACCTCCCGATTTCTGCCTGCACTTTAATTATATAATTACCCACATCATCAATCATAATATATATATATGCCTCTCTATCTATTTTGTTACTTACCGAAAATATTGCTCTATTTAACATCTTAAGAGCCAATGTTATGTCATATAAAACCATGGGACGCCCCTTTCCACATAACTCCATTGGATTTGCAACTACCAGTTCCCTGTCAGGCCCACGCCTGATCAACGCTACTCTCACTGGACGCCTCACTTCCACCTCTAGACGACACCGCAATGAATCCCATTTCCTGCCCTCAACTATCTTTTTCCCATCCGCATGCATGATAAATAAATCCATCTCACATTCTCCTTTCCCTTTCGTTGTCAACCGTCCATATGAAATCTACATAATCAGATTATGAGCCACCACAGTTAAGACACAACAAACAAACAATCATTTACCTGGATGTTATAATCCTTGAGAGTTCGCATGACGTCGTATAGGAGACCTTTGTGGTCCTGGCAAACTATTTGGACCAGCGAGTGGGAAGGACTCAACAAGTTATCCATCGTAATTGATGGGCATCTGAATGCAATCGACTCATTTTGGTGTATCTCTACATTGAACATGCCTTCAGAAAGAAATGAGGGATCTTGAGAACAGGATGCGATTTCTGGACCCACAATTTCTATCTCACAACTGACACTTGTATCCCCAAGAATAGCTTTCAAGTGGTCGTATGTGTCCTCCTTTCTCTTCTTTGTATGGAGAAGTCCCCTGGCACAGTTAATTTAAGAGCATGATAAGCAAATGCTTCTGTGCATTTTTAAATGGTTTTAGCTTTGTGCACCCAAGTGTTTTAGTTTAGAATCTAAGCCATTTACCAAGAAAACCAGCTAAAATACTTTCTAGTTCCTACAAGAACGTAAATGCAAAACCTCGCATCAGTTATGAAGAAGAGGTCCATGACTTTCCCATCTGGAGTTGTCGACACCTTTACTCTCTTTATTGTGAGCTCAAGCTCGCAAAGAACCATCGTGACATCTGCCAAAGAAACACAACAAGTTTCAACATTTAACACATAAAACCATTGGAATTGCAGCTAATTATACACCAAAAAAGATGAATCACTGCTTCTTTCATTTTACCATGGTCCTAATTAGTATAAGAAAATTAAAAAAGAATAGCAGTCACTCACCATGCAAAAGGCCAGTTCTGTCATTGCAACAGAACTTCAATAGAAAGACATCAGGAGGCTTGGAGGTTTGCAAGTCAGGCCTTTCAAAAGAAATTCCGGAAGCCAAGAGAAAAGAAGGGCAGGCTCCCATAAGCCTATTCTTCAACAAACCCCATCGCGTACTAGCTTTTCCCATCACCCAGAACACTATGTAGCACCATTTTCCATCCGTCGAAACATCTAATTTTCATTTTTAATTCCCATTTAATTAGTAAATTCTCAGGATACGTACAATGAATTTCAAATCCAATCTCAAACTTTGAAGTATTGTCAAATCAAAATCAATGAAACAAAACAAAATTCCAGAGTTACCATTTCAATTGAATCATAGCATGCAAGTGAAATCCAGTAGTATGTAAAAGTGCAGAAGAAAATACATACCAATTCTAACAACAGTGAGCCCAAAGAAGAGAATTATGCGGCAAAGATCACAGCCCAAACCAGTTTTATCAGGACAATTTACAGTGATTACACTAGGCTCCTCTTCTTTCTCTGAATGACTGATTATTACAGCATCATCGTGCAGTATCCCCATCGCCCACCTCAACTTTTCAACCACAAAGATTCAATCTTTTCCTCTCTCTAAACACAAAATACTCTCCAACATAAGCAAGAAAGTACCAACTATGAAGTGGGGTTTCTGTCTTTGAGAAGTAGAAATATGTTTTCTACATTAATATTTGCCAAAAATGTGAAAGGGAAGCTTCCAGTTCCAGAGTGAATTGGAGAAGAAAAAAAAAAAAACTAGTTCGAAATAGGTTTCGTTTTAGGCCCAAGAAAAGCTAGTTTTTTGATATGTCCCTGGGCTGGGGATGTTTCTTCGTTTGGAAAAAAGAAACAGGGGAGGTGAATGTATGAGTGGAGGTGGGGGTGGAGTTTGATTTGTCTTCTTCCTGATTATTGTGCCACCCGTGTCTTCTTCTCTTTCGATTAAATTAATCTCTAATAAAATCTCTTACACTACTATTAAGTATAGTATAGCAGCCTAAAAAGAAGAATTCATCTGGTGTTTTCTTCTAGGAAATAAGGATGAATATATTTTTCCTCTATATTTTTGGATTCATATATTGAATTAATAAGTAGTAGTAGATTTTAAATATTTGAAGATCATTTAAGAACGAATCAAATAAAATTTTAATTTATTGAGCTCGAAATCCATTAAAATTAATCCTATAAAATTTGAGTCAGCTCATTTAATAATATCTACTTCTATATTGTAAATATTGTAGAACAACAAGTGTTAATAATATCTACTTCTATATTGTAAATATTGTAGAACAACAAGTGTTTACATCCAAAGTCATGTGTTGAAACCAAGGTGCAGGTAACAGTTAGGTTATAAAGAATAAAATAGTGGACCTGTGGAATATAATTTGTTTACTGAGAAAATGGGATGAATGAATATTCAATTTCAACTGGGCCAATTTTGGCCTTTGGTCTAATATGGCACACAACTTGGCTAGCCACAACTTTTTGTTTGTGTTTGTAAATGTGCATACAATACAAAACATCATGTAGTTTTCAGTGCTATATAATATATTTTCAACTGAAACTGATCACCTTATTAAAATAAAGAATTTTGATGTAAAAGTTATGTTATTTACTATTTGGGGCTACAAAATGCCTTTATTTGCATTGTAGCCTTTCTACTTTTTTGTAATTTATCTAGGGATCCAATAGATCCTATAAAATGTGATGTATACAAAAAAATAAAATAAAAAATTCAACATGTAAAAGTAAAAGTGTAAAACCTACAAAATAAGTGAGAACTAATATTTTATATATAATGAGTTGTACATTTATTTACTTAAAAAATATTAATATATATATTTATGAGGGTGGATTGTTCTTCTCATAAGTATATAATTTTTTACAAGCTTTTTGAGTATTTTTTTTTCTCTTGAATTAATGAACGTGTTTCGTATATTTGACCTTATGAATATGAAATCAAGATTATAACTCTAAATGTATGTTTGATTAGAAGAATTAGATATAATTAGTTTAAATGATGTTGCAAGAATTGAAATATTCATTGATCTTTTTGAGTACAAGATTTCAAAATGATAAACATGCTGGCTATCTTTATTTCCAAAGCAGTCATGAGAGCTCCCCACTCTTTCAATACTAATCATTTTAACTACTATCAAAATATTTACTTCCTCCAAATCTTGCAAGACTACATTTTATTTTTGTTTATTAGTTACTATAACAATTCAAGACAATAAAAAAGTAAGAAAAAAAAAATCATTTTGAAAGCGTCATCAGGTAAGAAGATAGAAAGATAATCTATGACACGGGAGAGTTGAACTTTTAGGAATATTTACATATTAATTCAAAAGAGTGACTACAAATTAATTCACAATATTTGCATAAAAAGATATACTTTTTTCTATACAAAAATATTTTTTTTATATAAAATCAATTTTATACCCCATCTTATAATTTTTGGGCGCGTCCTCAATCTCGTGGGTTGAAATAGTGCGAGATCTAGTTGAGCACCGAGGCCACAATCTATGCTTTCCACAACTTTCTTTCTCTAATAAAAAGGTTAGCTTGTGAATTATACGTGGATTAATTGCTTTTTTCTTTTGATGTTGTATAATTATGTTTAATTTTTGATATTTTCATTCAATCGAATTTAATTTGTATTACTGCACACATACCATGTCCATGTAGTAAGTAATATTATAAACTAATGTTCAATAAAAGTGAAAAAAATAATATTTTTGTGTCCCAAGCCAAGATATTTAAGTAATAGAGATTGGTTGAATTGATTATTTATGGCATAAAGAAGTACCACTAAACCAACGAGACAAAATTAAGGAGACATCTAATTAGCACTTTAATTATATATATATATATCGTGAATATATATGATAAGCAGCTTTTAGTTTAACATAAGCCGCTAGCTTTTCAAGCACGTCCCAACCCCACATGATTAATTTAATGGTCTCATTTTAGCATAATTTTCTCATCATTATTAGTTACATTATTAAAACTTCAATTGAAAATTTAAAATAGCCATACCATACATGGACATATATAGGAACAAAATCTTATATACATCAATACATTTGTGCAATTCAAATATTTATTAAACAAATAAAATTATTTTTACTGGTCAATTATATAAGACAAAATACACTGAACAATTATAGTTGAACTGCTAAAAATATTTAGTGTAAATAACTCTAATTGTTCAATAAAAATAAATTTAATAAATAAAAATTATATTTAAATTCTATGGCACACATATTACACAAGAGACTTAATTAACATATATGTTACACTCCAATACTTCAGATTACCATTTTTCCTAAGACTCCATTTGAATGGATGCATTTAAAATTCGTGGATTTCACACACAAATAACCACTCTTTCTAAGTAAGTTAAGTGAATTTACAAATACTTAGATTTGAGTTTATGTTCGAATTCTAAATCCTCATTAAAACCATGTCATTTGTGAAATCTCCCCACTTTATCATTTCCCTCTCTATTTTTCCTCAACTTCTTCCTTTCTTTTCAATCTCTTTACAATTCGTGATTTAAAATATATGTCTTTTTACATGTATTTTTTTTTAAAATACATTCATTTTCAAATCCATCCATCCAAATTGAGCCTAATAATTTCTTAAAAGTATCAAAAATTTAAAATTATGCAGATTTTAATTTTTTTATTGAAATAAATAAATGGATTTATATTTTTATATGCCCAATAAGTTGTCACATTTTTGAATTCGGTCCACACGTTTCACACTTTTTGAAATTGGTCCTATACGTTTACAATTATTTTGATTTTAGTACATTTACATGTTACAATAGGTTGTATAGCCGGTTGTCTCCACCTAAAAATATAATTTAATTTTGCATTTGATTTTATATGTGTTAACTGTGTAATTAATTTAATTTAATTTTTATTTTAATTTCATTGAAAATTATTTTCATTAGGTGTGGCTTATTAAGATGGGTCGAACTTATTAAGGGGGTGGGTCTTGAGTATAATAAAATGAGTCTGACTTATTAATACAATTTGGAATCATTTTCATTTGGAGATCGAGAACAAAAATCGGGAGCAGCTTCTACAAAATCAGGAGAACCAATTCGTTCATTTTCATTTGCAGCAACTGTAACTCCATTCCAAGAGAAGGAAATCATTCAGGTTTCAAAAATGTCATCCACCATTCTCCATAGCACGACGTAATTACACTCTCTTCATTGTGGGGTGGAAGCTCAAATACACACCTCTTGAACTGAAGAAAACCTGGTGTTGATAGGCGAACTAAAGCAAACTACTAGTAAATGATTACAAGAATAAATGCTGGAGTAGCAAGCCAACATGGAAGAGCTGGCCAACACGAGGAGCTAGCCAACACGGAGGAGCTAGCCAACATGGAGGAGCTAGCCAACATGGAGTAGCTAGCCAACACGGAGTAGCTAGCCAACACGGAGGGGCTAGCCAACATAAAACTACACAAGGCAATGAAGCTCGCCCAGACCCCGGAAGCCTGAGGCCAGCTTATCGATCGGACAAGAGAGGGGAGCTCGCCCACTAAGGGGTAGCTCGCCCGCGAGCATAGAGACCGATCCGAGGCCCATCCCTATGCTGCCCGAAAATAGCACAAGGCCTAAGAGCTCACCCAAGGAGCTCACCCAGGATCAGTGCACCTACGGGATGTGTATATAGATCGGTTAAGTATGTAGTAAGAAGAGGTATTCTAAGGGGAGCAGTGTGAGGGACCAAGACGAAGGTTACGGACCTTCGTCAACACCGGAAGCCATATAGGATCGTAAGGTGCTACCTCACAGCCGCACACCTATAAATAAGACCTTTCTTGTAACTATTACACAATTCAATACAATTCATCCCAATTATAATACACAAATACTTTCTCTCTCTAAGCTTTCCACTTCCTCTCTCTATATTCATCTCTCAAGGGCACTAAGAACATAAATATTAGATTATTGTTTGGTAGAATTAATACGTTATAAAGCCACATAAACAAACACGATTAGTAAATTCTATCAACACCTAGGTCGAAGGTTCTACATGTGCAAAGGATGGATTGATTAGTTTTGAAACAATCTATTTTTACAGCGTATTTTGAAACCCAGGTGGAGGCATCTAGTTACAAAACCTATTCTAATCGGTAAATGTACTAAAATCAAAATAATTTAAACGTATAGGACTAATTTCAAAAAATGTGAAACAGGTGGACCAAATTAAAAAATGTGACAATTTATAGGACATATAAAAATATAAACCCTAAATAAATTGATCGGTACGTGGTCTTTATATTTGTTTGCAGTAGAATTTTATTTAGGATTTGTTATTCAATATCAATAACTCAACACATTTCTTCAGGATTTGTTATTCAATATCAATAACTCAACACATTTCTTCAAATTGAGTAAATTTGTTGGACACCAGGTATAATGATATGCTCTTGAAAAGTACTCATCCATAATATCAGTGAAAAAGTCACTTTTAATTTTACTTAAAAGTTATCTGTGTTAAATTGCAACAGAGATTGACTTTTAAGTAAAAACATGAGTATCTTTTTAAATGATAATATAGATGATTTTTTAAAAGTATGTTTGGATTGTACTGTGCAATTGGTAAATACAAAATTAAATTCTTCACATATAAATAGCTAATTAATTCTTCTATTCTCATAAATATTACTAGTTATATGCAAAAGATTAAAAAGAATGAAGAAAAGAAAAGGAATAATCCATGATCTTAAATTTATAATTACAAATTAAGTTG
>JAPKLY010000670.1:109743-148263 GCA_026898435.1 Prunella vulgaris
AAAAGGAATAATCCATGATCTTAAATTTATAATTACAAATTAAGTTGAGAAATTGGTTGCTGGGTACACACTTTTACCAATTTTTGTTGCCAGGTCACAACCAATTTTTCTTTACACCTAACCCAAAAACCTATATTTCTATAGTCTAACTACCCTACCCCACACACCTCCCAACCCTACACACCTCATGCCCCCCACCCCACGTATATCACCTGCACACTCAACTCCCCCAAATGGAAAAAAGAACCCCACCCACATTTTTTATTTTACATTAATTGTCAAATCATCTTTTTCTTTTTCAAATTTTAAAATATTACACACATGCTTCCTGCATTTTTTTTGGAATAAAGAGTTTCAAATTTTATTTTATCATTATTTTTGCTTTTAGTAAAAAAAAAAAATGAAATATTCACAAGTTCAAAAAAAAAAGTAAAAGTTCAAAGTACGTTTCTATAGTTCAATTCTATTTTCTGTAAAAGTTCGATTATAAATTTATTACAACAATTATTCTTTCTCTCTCCTTTCTCCTCTCTCATTTACTCACTCTCTCTCCCTTGTCAATCAAGTATGTCATCAATCAATTCAATCATCATAATTATTTGTACTTTTCTTTTTCTTATTTTAAATACACTTTTTTATTATTTACATTTTTAATTTTAAAATATTATTCTTTATGAATTTATTTGAATTCATTTTTCCTACTTTTATAATATTTGTTATGTTAAATATACTTAATGTTATACTAATTTTTTTTTTATGAATTCAAATGTTAATTATTTTTTTATTTAGATTTTTTTAAGTTGATTTTCCAGAATATTCATAAGTTCCGAAAATAAAATAAAAGTTCAAATGATCTTAAATACAGTTCAAAATGTTTGATTGATAAAGTTCAATTATAATTGTGGTCCAATAATTTTTATTTATTATGTAACATAAAGTAAAAATAATTTGAATTAATATTCTTATAGTCATTAATATAAAAATTCTTAAGTAAAAAAAAACACAGAAATTCATAATTAAAAAAATAATTTGAATCACATCAGTTCTTCTAAGTGCTAAAAAAAAGAAGTAAAATTTCAAAACTATTAATTAATAAGTTCGATTACAACTTTTTATTAATAACAAAATATCAAAATTAAATTATAAAAAATAGAGAGAGAGAGAGATGATGTCTCCATCTAAAATCAGAGAATAAAGAACGTGATGGAGGCACTGTAGTTTGCTTGATCCACACACCAATAAAAGCTTCAAGTTGTATTCATTCCACGAAATAAAAGCTGCAAGTTGTAAAAAAAGAAAAAAAAAAGCTGCAAGTTGTAAAAGAAGAAAAAGAGAGAGAGAGAGAGAATTAATTAGGAGGTATTAATGTGAGGAAGAAAATTAGGACTTGTTGTTGCGTACTGCAGAAGCTTGAGAAGCAGAATTGACATCTGACAAAAATACAGAGCCCTCCACCTCCAACAATACAGAAACTCTCTCTAATAATCTTACTCTCCAAGGAACCCATATCCATAATAAATATAGCAGCAACAAACTAAGCCTCTGTTCCATTATGTGCTAATAATAAATAAAAGGTATGAAAGAATATAAACAAATGAAATCTAAATATCATATCCCACAATCTGTAGCAATCTAATTTAAATTCGTGAGGCCCAAGAGTTGTAGCCCATTTAAATTTTTTATGCTTGTATTCCTAATTTGTTGATGCAGCAATTCACTGAACAAGAATGAGATTAATATTGGCAACATGACTTTGACCAACTAAAAGGAAAGGAGAAAGACGTGGCAGCCTTATATTCACAATTATGCAAACCACTCACACAAACAATCGTCCAAATTATCTCGCCGAAATTCTCGAAGCTCCGCCTCACCGGAAAGAAACCACACCTACAGCCACGAAACATGATTTCCCAATCTGGGAAATGCCCACCACACGCCACAGCTATTTCACGCTGGAGGATGCCCACAACAGCTTCGCCCCTGTTCGTGCCCAACTCCTTCAACCTGTTCTGATTTCCACCGTCACACCTCAAAGCCCACATGATTCCGATCGGCGGTAGCTTCAGGTGCGGCGGCCTTCGTCGTCGCGTAGACATGGGCGATGGAGTTGTGCGTCTGGTGTGGTGGATTCCCGACGATTTTCAGTGTAGAATTACAGCGGTTTCTCGAATTCGCATGCTCCGGCGCGATTGAAAATTTGGCGTGGGCGTCGGAAAATTTGGTGTGGGCGTCGGAAAATTTAGTGTGGGCGTCTGAAACTCGTCGTCGACTCATTTTTGGAAATCGCCTCACGTCCGGTAGAGAGAGAGAGGTACACGAGGAAGAGAGAGAATGAGGGTTATTTTCAGAATGTTAAATGAGAAAAAATTGGGTATTTATTTTGAGAGATAGGAGAGAGGGGTAACCTACCCATACCACCCCATCCACCCTACCCCAACTTTTTCAAACTAGGGGTATTGTTGGTATATAGGGGCACTGTTTTGGTTTCTCACTAATTAAAATTTTCAGCGTGACTTGGCAACAAAAAGTCTATATGTTATGTACTCCTTAACAATTAACCCAATTAAGTCTTATAATTCTTTTTTTTTCAATACTTTTTAGTATAAAAAGTCAAAATGTTATATTGCACTTATATCAAATCCTTTCATATTTTATTTTAGAAAATATTTAAAAAAAGTTATTTTTAAAATTTATAAAATTTTGTACTTCTTTCGCCCCGTAGGAATTTGCATTTTATAGGATGACATATTTTTTTTAAGAAAAATGTGTTTTATAAATAAAATAGTGACATGTGGAAAAATATGTACTCCCCCCGTCCCAATACTACTTTCACACTTTCCTTATTTGAGTGTCCCAACTCTATTTTCACACACTTAAAAAGAAAACTTTTACTCTCATAAAAGTCAATAAAACGCACTTTTTTTTATTTTATTATTTAACTTTATAATCACATACACAGTTTCCCTTGGTTCGCGTACTCAAGACAACTATAAAGTAGTCCTGTGACGGAGGGAGTATATAATTTTGTAAGTGTACATATAAATTGATATTTTTTTAATAGTTTGTAAATTTATATAAAATGCGCAAAAGAAAAAAAGTATGAAAATTCTTGTGGGAGCAAGAAATTACTAAAAAGTACCACCTCCATCCCACAAAAGTTTACATACTCTCTCTATCCATCAAATATATGCATCTTTCTTTGCATGTGATTTAATGCAATATGTCGGAGGATATTTTGGGGGTATTGTGAGGTCCGTTTATGAATAAAAATCATATTTTTTAAGAGTACATCATATGCACTTTCCAAAAATATGATATTTATTCATAAACGGACCTCACAATACCCCAAAATATCCTATGACATATTATATTAAACCACATATAAAGAAATGTGCATATATTTAATAGACAAATGGAATATTTTTCTTTTAAGTTTGTCCAATAAAAATTTACAATTCCAAAAATATTCAAAATTTCTATATCACAATTTACATCCTACTCATCATATTTACATCCTTTGTGGAGGTAGTATTTTATCTGAATAGGGTAGTGGCCGGTATGGGTATATGTAGAGCGAGCAAGTTAAACAATAAGCACCCACTTGATGCAAATGTACCCCCACTCGACTCCACTCCAAACCAAATATAGAATATGACATAAATCCATTTGAAAGGGATGGGAATTATTTAATTACTTACACCCACACCATAATTAACAATATAAATATGGTTGATTCAAACTTAAAACACGTGTTGGACTCATTCATTGGATGTTGCGTATCTGTCGGTTGCCTTACACTCGGACAATCCGGCGACTGATACTGACTATTCAACTTTAACATTAAATTTAGTGTCTCCTTTCAAAAATTTTTTTTTTAAATTTAGTGTCTCTTTTCAAAATTTACAAATATACTCCCTCCGCCCCTCAGGAATTTGCACCTACGGGACGACAAATTTTTTTTTAAAGAAAATGTGTTTATTGTGCACGTAAATCAATGTTTCATTTTTTAGTAGTGTGCAAATTTGTGTGGGACATCCAAATAAAAAAAATGTGCAAATTCTTGTAGGATGGAGGGAGTACTATATTTTATTTTCAAAAATTACAAGAGACAAATTTAAAAATAAATAAATAAAAAGCAATGCTATCATTGTTGATTCTAAAAATATTTGGATGATTATAATCTTGTGATTATTATTATAAATTTATTAATTCCTAAATACTGAAAAAACAATAAATGAACACAATGAAAGAGACTAAATTCAATTTATTTCACTTATTTATATTACTAAACTATTTAGAGAATAAAAAACATATAAATTCTAAAATAATCAAATCAAATCCCAACTAAACATAAATATATAAATCTAAATTAACATAAATATTTAAAACAATCTTCATCATTCTCTTGCGCTTTGAAAGATTCATTCTCGAATTTGCAGGAATTCGTATCTTGAAATGAGATGGAGGCGACGACACGTTCAACTCAATGAAAAGCAATAATGCGAAAAATCTCTAATTTTTTTACTTCAAATATATCTGTCGTGCATACATGGTCCAAGGTCTTAAAACAATAAGCAAATAAAACTCTCGGAAAAATAATAATAATAATTATTAAAGTGATAATCAATTAATGACTCAAAACAAAATGACACATCCTCAATTTTTGTATTAGGCCCGTGCATACCAATACCAACACGGTCATTTTCACAAAATGAATTAGAAATATTGGGCAAGCAAAAGGACCCATAGACTACTACATCAAGGCTCACTTTCGTGTGCCTCTTCCAAAAGAAGTGAAATATACAACCTGAAGTAATAATAATTCATATGAACGAAAATAATATTCTAACCGTCACATTTTAATTATTATTTAAGAACGTTTCAGTCCACACAAATTGGAAGAGTCAGTCAATATCTTGTCAAGAAATAAATGATCAAACCAAGTCTGACATGAATATGAAGGCACCGCACCTATCGTTGATGGACTCGTCGTAACGGGCTAAAAGCTTTGGGAGAAGCAATTACAAAAGATGAAAGAAAATTGGCAGTGGAAGTGATCCAAATAAAGCTCATGATTTAAAAATTTCTCATTACCAAAAGCAGTATCCAATTAAATAAATTACTGAATAGAATGATGAGATGAAACTGCACAAATGCTATTGCTCTGTAAGGTTATTATTCTATAACAAACAGCACCAAGCATTCATGTTATAGCAATCTCAAATCATGTTTACTTCCAAATACACATTACTCAAATCACAACAAAGATTTACAGCTGCTTTTAGTCTTGCTTGATATCATCCACTCCGACAGGTTTTGGGGGTGGATCAGAGGCAGCGAGGTTCTCTTTACCTGTAACCTTTCATTTATACAGATGAACTAGTTTAGTAACCATTCCCAGACTAAATCAGCTAACAATTGAAATAAGAACATAACTTGGTATATTTCATGTGGTTAAAGCCTCACTACTTATGACCGTGAGATTATGAGTTTGAACCACCATAAGCCCGACTAAAAAATGGACATAAGTAGCAACATGTTATATACTAGTATTTGCTATGCACCAAAATGGAAGAACTAAACCAAAATAGGATTTCAATACGAACCTTCTACGACAACCATAGTTGAAAAGAAATTCAGGTCCCAGAAGACAAAACTGACAGTTTCATAGTTTTATTAGCTAGCATTCAGAAGCAGCAAACATGGGCATACGAATGGTATTTGTGCATTGGAAACTTTAGATTTCTCAATTCATTTTACCAATTTAATGATGGCCACTGTTTGTATAATCATTCAAGAAGCTGATAGATGTTATATTCCTGAGTGGAAGAAACAAAATCTAACTGAAAGAACAAAACAATGGAACAGTGAAAAAGGTTGAACGCCTTAGGATTTGACAATTTACTCAAAACAGCTCCTCATAATCCAATATCAAAATGGTATCAGATTAAAGTATCAAACTGTAAACTACATGAATGCAAAGGGTATACAATTTCCATGCTCATTCTATGTGTCCTTTGAGAGCTCAGGTTATATTTATTTATTTTATTAACCTCATTGGTCAACCAAAAAGTGAAAATCTTTGTATACAAAATCAGAATTCTGTCTGTTAATAATAATCAAGCTATAGGCTCTAACAAGTTTCTAATAAACCAATCTCAAACCTTAGTTAGGACCATACGTTGAGTTGAAAGAGACAATTGTTGAGTAAGCATATGAAGTAGATGATTTTGAATCCAAGACTGCCCTAATATAAATCGCTCGACATGAAAACGTAACAAAAATGTCACAAACCTAGGATTAGGAAGAGCCTCAAGAAACCAATAATTAAAAATAAATTACTCACTGAAGCGTTAATGCCGCTATTGGGAGCCGAAGGCTTGATGGGGCAAGCAGGGGGTGCTCTCTCCGGCTTCCGATATTCCCATCCAAGCAACCTATAAACCTTTGCCTGAAACACAAAATTTTTGGTCAGATCAAATCAATTGGGAAAAAAATATTAAAACGCGACCGATAACCTAAAAGAAAAAAAGAAAAGAACCAACCATGATCGAATCGAAGATGAGGGGCAATAAATTGACGATTGGGACGAGAAAGAGCGGCAACAAACAAGCCAAACAAACCTGCAAAATTGCTACTAGTATCACAATAACTTGAGTGAAGGAATAGATCGTGAGAAATGCGAAAAGTCATTAATTACCATTTTCGAATTCTTCAGAGGTCGTCGGACTAACCCACGAATTTGTGGTGATTTGCAGGTGAGGAGGTTCTAAAGGTTTGGTTTTAGTATTTCTTCTTGCTATTTATTACAAGCTCCATCCCACAAAAATTTGCATACTTTCCTTTTTTAGTTTGTCCCACAAAAATTTACATGTTCTCAAAATGAAAATATTCATTTAAATCTCCACCTTTAAAATCTTTATCTCATAATCTCCACCATACACATTCTACTCATTACACTTTTTCTTAAAATCTGTGCCCAGGAAAATACCGCAAACTTTCCTGGGACGGAGGTAGTATTATTCACACTCATAGATATCATAAAATATTTTAGGCATAATATAGCAAATAACCCTAAATTATTATATTTTATTTTAATGGGTTTTAAATTATCTTCTCTGTCTTAAAAATATTCACATTATAATAAATTATGTATTTTTAACTAAAATAATGTTATATAAATAAATAAAATAGTGGTATAATTATGTGAGTGAATAATGTATAAATTTATGTGAAACATTTAAATAAGAAAAATGTACAAATTTATGTGGACGAAAGGAATGTAATTTAAAAAAAATTTCACTATTTATAAACGGACCTTACAATATCCAAAAAATATCATCCGACATATTGTATTAAACCAAATGCAAAGAAATGTGTATAAAAATTGTGTTTCAATTATGGAATGTGGATGGATGTGAATAAATGAAATGTTGCATTTAGGGGATGTGTTGAGGCGCCAAACACTCATGTGAAGAGTGGTACCAAACAATCTATGTGTGTATATTTATAAAATGAATGTGGAGTTTAGAGATGGTTGGGGAGGCTTTGGATCTCTGATGAATTGTGTGTGAGAATGACTTTCTATGCAAAATGACTGTCCTTTTTATATGTTCTTTGCAATAGTATTAATGTTGCGTGTCAGTCAGACGGACCTTATGTTTACATCATTTGTTATTCTTCCTCTTGCAAAAATCTCAACAAACTTAAATACCAATTATCTTTCAAATAAACAATTTTTATAACAATTAAAAAAAAAGGATCAATTTACAACCCAATTCCATTGAATTTTGGGTTTGACATTATTACAAGCAGAATGTGTGTGTAAGTACAACTTTAATACAACAAAATGCAAATCATCAAATGGGCAAATTTTAATGCAACAGTTATGTCATCTTATAAATGGATTCAGTTAGTGGCAGTACAGTCGGCTTTGCAGGGGATGTCTTTGCAACGGCAAACTGGTCTTCCAGAAGCTTCCCAGCCATTGTAACCACGTTCCAAAACCATTATATTTTTCACTCCCAACTCTTTCGCATCACCAACATACTCAGCAAACCTCTGAGCACATTTGGGTCCCCGAACCTGTAAGCCACACACCATATATGTTCATTTGAAAACAAAAATGAAAATGAGAATAACCAAGTATCAACAGAACATAAGTAGATGATGACATTTCTGCAACTGAAGCAGCAAAACGATGATGGTCCATAAATGATGGGGTTACATAACTATTACTCCTTAAATAGATCCAATGCAAGAATTAAACAACTGTTGTCACACTATACATACTACTTCTTTGTTTGGTTTTAGCATCCAAGGGCAATTATTTAACTTTCGCGTTGCCTTTCTCACCGTCTAACCCAACACTCTTCTCTCTAATTTCTGAGCAGATGTTTCACTATAATTCTAGCACTCTAGTTGCACTAAAAACTACCCACAATGTTTCTCAAACAATCCATTAGAATATATTATCTGAAAATCCTAAACCAGATGGTTTACTCTGTTGTTTTTTCGGTAGTGGTATTTAAAAACCCAGGACAGAATATCTATGATTATATGAAAATACTGGAAAACGACAGACAGAACAATAAACCGAGTCAAGGTAAGACCTTTGCCCGCAAGACGAAATACGTCCTGGCTAGTGCTCATAGGATGATACGTATTCGTCCCCAAAGGTAAAACGGTTTACGTCTCTGTGATAGCAGCACCGCTAAACACAGAGGAAAGACGAACTCACGAAGAGTACGAACTGAACACTCTATATGCTGAAAAAAAGAGGAGAGAGAGAGGACTCGAGATTCAGATTTTCGTAAAAAATTTATGTATGCAGGACCCTCCTATTTATAGATGCGAAAAAGGAACTCAGATGGGATTAATCTGCAGATACGTGGAGATATTTCCACGATCTTAGTGGGCAGTTCTGGCTGCACATAATACGGAACCGACTCTAATTAATCTGGACTGCTCTGGAACCTTCCAGAAGACAATCCGACGGTCCGTATAATTTTAGAGGACGATCTGACGGTCCATATCATAGATCGCAAGGATCAATGACGTGGCAGTGACACAGTATTAAACTTATCCGGAATTTAAATATTTAAATTTTGACTCAGATACACTTACTGATCCGGATTGATGACGTGGAGCATCCAACGATTCAGATTAACTTCGTTCGGATTGAGCTTCTTCGGATCGCTGACGTAGACGATCTGCAGAGGTATTCCGGGTCACCAATTGGGTCGACCCATTTCACATCTTTGGGTCTCTAAA
Source organism: Prunella vulgaris (assembly GCA_026898435.1). NCBI lineage: Eukaryota > Viridiplantae > Streptophyta > Magnoliopsida > Lamiales > Lamiaceae > Prunella > Prunella vulgaris. The sequence continues at coordinate 119,017 of JAPKLY010000670.1, forward strand.
AAGATACAGAGAGTGGGCCAAAGGCCCAAAGACCACCCAGGCTCGGCTCGGCGAGGCGCGGCCGGCCGTCCAGATGGACGGTGGCGACGGCGCGCGTGTGCGCGCGTGGCTAATGGGAGAGACTCCCTTAGACTAATTTGAATACCATCGTGAACCTCCTATATATATATTATGAATTCCTTCATAGTTTTTCCAATGTGGGATAGTTAAGAGATTCCAACTTTTAACTTACTCCCACATGGACCCACATCAACTTGTATTAATATCCATACTTTAGGAATTAATTTCTCACTCACCGTAATTCGGTTTTGAGAACGAAAAATACCGTGATGATCTACTCCGCGAGTAGAGCGCATCGACTATACATAGTCATATGGAAATTACCATTTTGCCCTCCAATAAATTGGTCCAATTAGAGTATTACAATTTACAACTCAATTTTCAAAACCAATTACAACATACTCTACAGGGTGGTTCATATATTTGGCTTTGACACTACGAATAAGTAAAGAAGGAAAGAAAGGAACTAAAGGATGTCACAAAATCTGGAGAAACAGAAAGGCCAATAGCACCGATTAATCCAGATAAATTTGATATACATATAGTGGATCTGGATGGTTGTAAATTGAAAACCAAGTAGCAAATGGCACTAGTTCTGCCACTCAAGGTGTTTGACAAAACAGCATTGATCCATTCCAGGCATAAGGGATCTTTTATCGGTTCATGACAGACTATATAAATACATATACAATAGAGACAACGAAACTAACATCATGATGTAGACGAGGACATTCTTAGATAAGTATGATCATATCTGCCATTTGAAGACAAAGAAAAAAAATAAATGCTGCTGCTGCTTTTATCATTATTAATTTGTAGGCTTTAGTTATTCTTTTGTTGCTTTGCTTTGGCCTTGTGGGCTTTTTCTTTCATAACTTGGGAACCCTTTGTCATAAGGGCGTATAAGCAGGCTTTTGATTATACTATTGTTTTCACAAAAACGAGAATTCATAAATCCATGGGGTAGTGTTAATTCAGTTGTTTGGCTTCTGTCATGAAATACATAGCGAACATCGTAATTTGGATTCTGAAAATGATTTTGGACACCATTTCACATGCATATATATATATATCCTATTCAATTTTAATAAAATTATATGATCAAAGATCATTTGATATAGCCCAGAAAAAAACCCAAATCAGACAGCCATGATATTTAATTAAAAAAGAAAAAGAAAGGACCTGGCTGAGGGCGCAGTGGAAAACAAGAGTATCCTTGTCGTTGGTAGCTTCAACCAATTTCGGCAACTTATCAACAAACGTATCGCTAGCGAAGTGAAGAGACCCCGCTATGTGCCCATCGCTGCTCCTCTCATCATCCCTAAAAAAAAAAAAAAAGAAATTGGTCATAACACCAACCAAATCATACAGCTACAAACACAATCTAGCAGCACCTAACATCGACGATGGCGATATCAGGACGGTTTTTCAGAGAGAGAAGCTGAGTTCCCGTGATGTATGTGATTCCCCGAGCAGCCATCGCTTCGTTTCTGCCGACGACTTTGACCAATATATTCGCTCTATTGGTCTGGGCCGTCAATTTGGGCTTTGTTGATTCCATGGGCCGGTAATATACTGAGAGAAAAAAAAAAAAAATTGCAAAATACAAAATTCCGACCTACCGGATTCGAACCAGTGACCTAAGGATTTCAGCACATACTACAGTCCTCCGCTCTACCAACTGAGCTAAGGTCGGGATGAAATTTTCACTCACCATAAATTTATTAATACGTAACTAACAGATTAAAAGGTAATCTTCACTTGTGTTGTACTACCTGCCCTCAAACGCGCAACTCTATACGCATCTAGTCTAGTACAAAATTTTGAGTTGATTCAATGCAACGCCGCTAATCTTTTTCTTCGGAATTCTTGCTCAGCAAATATCGGGAAACTTGCTTATATTACCATTACTCTATCCGTTTATAATTAACCGACGCCCCGGCTCTAATTTGTCCGAGTTGCTGTCCATTTTCGGCGTTGATAGTTGAATTCAAGGTTGGCATAGTTCGATGTATGAAGAATCGTCATGGAATCAAGCGAACTTTTTATTTAACTTCAAGCTTGAGTCTTTCTCTGCCATTTTTCGCAATTGCTGTTTTTTTTTAATGGGTTTCATTGCCCACTTAGGGGGGACTTATATATTTTTCACAAGTGTGTGGAGGTGAACGCTAACACTGTCGGTTGCATAAGAAATCTGATAATTGACATTGCTGCTTTTCCCATGATTATTTTGAATTAGAGATGATGTGGTGGTGCAGAAGAAGCTATACTAAAGTAAAGCTTTTGTTATAGAAACTCCTTGATATGGTTGGTAGGATTTAATTTCGAATCCGTACATTATTCTTGATAAGTAAATGGATGACATTTGCAGTATTGGAATGATCTTGCTGATTATCAAACTATATTTTGATTTTGATTTCTTAACTATGAACATTCTTGTTTCAGACTGACAATTTGCTCCCTTCAGACTGAAACTTTACAGCCATTCTCCAAATTTAGTGTTTTAACTTGTATTCTTTTTCTACAATATAGTGGTGGTTTTCATGGAGGTTATGAAATTTTTACTTCTATCTTATGACTAGAAATTTTATCAACTATCATCTAAACAACATATGAACATGTGGAGGATATGATTATCTTGTGTGCATGAAGCAACTGAACACCTTCTGCGATTGAATGATCAAATTCATTATGAGTTTGCAGTATCATCCTAGTGCTAGATGCAGTTGGTAATCAAATGATGTTAATGCAAAGTTTTCAGTCACAGGCTTACATTTTGACTTCCACTTTGTTTGATTGAAATTGAATGATCTCTCTGTGACACAGTTGTTTAACATGTATCTATCTGTTCATTCCTGATAGTAAGTAAGACTGAATTATTTATATTATTTAAACAAGTACTACGGCCTCTTTTTTGGACATTTAAGGTTTAAAGTTCATGCATTTTCAGATTTTTCTTTCTTTCTGCCTCACTGGTTAATGTCCCGTAATTATAGTAACTATTATTTTCTTGTGATAATAATGCCTTGAATCATCTTAGTTGTTGATATTTTCTGGTTAAATCAGTGGTTGCAGTGGCGTGAAAGCCAGTGGTCGTTGAGCTTTTTGAAGATGGATATCAATGAAATCAATCTTCATCTTTTGACAGGCTCAGACAGTGTAAATGTAGAAAATAGGACTGCTGCTGAAGATGATTGGAACACACTCTTCATCAACTACGGTTGGTACCTTGCAAGCTTTTATGTATAGTGAATAAATATAATCCAATTCCTAAAACTGCTGGCTACTTCCCCATCATCAATATTGTGCGTGTATATATTTTGGGCACGTTTGGTTGGGGTATCGATGTTTCAAGACACCCTTATTCCGTGCTTGGCTAGAGGTATTACTTCGACTAATGCCCTAGTATAATTGATGACCCGAGAAGACTAATATCCATATAGAGGTTGAAATCAATGTGTATCATTATAAAGTGTCTATTTTACTCCCATATGCATCCCCCATTAGCAAATTGAACTAGTTAAGATGGAGGGTAAAACATGTATGTAAACATTGGACTAATTATAATACTTCCAAGCAAATCTAGTCTTGATGTGTAGCACTTCAAATTGGTATAATGTTTCCCCCACACCAAACAAAGTATTGATAAATAATACTCCCTCCGTCCCATAATTGTTTTCACACTTTCCTTTTCCGTCTGTCCCACAACTGTTTTCACACCCTATAAATGGAAACTATTACTTTAACTTTATCCTCCACAATCCAACTAATTTCATTATTTTAATAATATAACTTTACACAACACTCAACTTTTCTTAAAAATTGTGTCATCCCAAAGGTGAAAACACCTCTGGGACGGAGGGAGTACCACATAACAAATACAACTCATACTCAAAATGCCATAGACTAGTCTAAATGTCTAATACATACTCCCTTATGGCTCAGAAACTCATTATCAGCCTGCTATTAATGTATGAAGACAAGTATACATAAAGTCCTTGAACCCTTCTACCAGGATAATTGGATAAAGGACTTTGACTTTGTAAAAGAACTTTAATTAATCTTAAAGATACTAAAACTATTTGATAACTAAACCCCAGAAAAACCTTTATTGTGCTTAATGAATTCCAACCATTTCTCCATTTCCAATTGTAATTTCTGAAGCATGGTTGTCCACATTTAGATTTCTATCCTGACATTTTAATTTTTGATCATGTTGATCTATACATATCGTTTCATAGTCTAAAATATGTACTTGGGCTCACTTTGCAGCTGCGATAGCCTGGCATGAAATGAGAAGAGCTTGGATAGGTGATCAATCTGTTGCATTCCAAATTAAGCCCAGGGAGTCAATTATAAGGCATATCAATTTCTTAATCCGATTCCTTACATGTGCACATGATATTCTGTATCCAATAATAATCAACACCCATAACATGTATAATGTGAGATCATGGATATAAAATTGTGATGTAGTGGAGTACAAGAATAAAAAACCTGACTTGGTTTGTGTTGGGATGCCTTGAAACCCTAACCCTAGCCCCCGATTCTGCTACACCCCCATTCTTTATGGTGCATGTTATGTTGGGGCTCAATTTGAGTTTTGAGCCTGCTTTTTTAGGCACAGTCTGTTAAGAGACTTATAAATAGCCTTATTATTTGACCTAGGTAATTCTTTACGTTGTGTATTTTCTGAGATCATCATAATAATACGGATCTTGTTTTTTGCCTATGGATGTAGCTAACACAACGTTACTGAACCACGTAAATTCTGTATAGTTTATTATCCTCTTGTGTTTTCGTTACAACAGTTTGACAGGCTATTATGTTGGCTATATATTAAATTTTCACCCTTCTTGCATAAGCTTATATGCAAACTTAATTCCCTAGACTATTTACTTATTCTGCAAAGTGAGAGAGATGAAATAATTGAGAAATTTATAGGGCGTTATATCAGATACCCCCAAATTACTGAATATAATTTGGTTTATGAATAATCTCTTTCTGGAAATACTTAAGAATTTATGATGGTTTGATTTCTGGAGGTAAAGATAGGTTGAGGACTTGAGAATGAACATTTGGTTGATTTCTGCATTCTTGTTAATATATGATATTGGATTATGATGTTCATTCTCTCTTTCGAAACCACATTGAAGTCATTTTTTGTGCAGGTGGAGTAGCTCTAAGCCGAATTTACTTTCATCAGACGAACGGTTTGACGGACCAGTTCCTTTAGCTGTAAGTTGTCCAACTATCTACTTGCATTGCATGGTTTTAAGCATATTATCACAACTGCTTCTTTTATACACACAGAAGGTGGTGGGTTTTTTGGTTAAAGTATGGGAAGAAGATTTGGAGATGCAGCGCCAGAGAGCAAATTGATCGTTTCTCACAAAAAACAAGACTGCGTTGTTATTTTCCATTTATTTTTTATGCATGCGATGAAGAATAATATCACAATACACTCGTCACATTAATTCATCATTTCGTGTAAAATGTGTTATGTAAATGGGAAGCTATGGGATGATAATAATTGTAATAGTCAAAGTCAACCGTAGCTTATTGTGTTGTGGTGGTCTCTCCTCCAACTTTCCTTTTGTGGAAGAATATTCTCACCATGAATTTGAATTTGAATTTGAATTTTCCTCATAATTGGTTGTTGAATTTTTCTTTTCAACAAACTCAATCAACTATTCAAATGCAATTAATTCTAATTTTTTGTGAAGAAAATCATTCATCAACTTTTGGAAATTACGATTGTAGCAATTTGCCCAACATCAAGAATTTAATGTAGTATAATATTCTAGGACTGAAATTACGACAATCCGAATTTTATTTTTGAGAAGATAAAAAAAGCCCATTTTATACGAGACCAATAGTGCATTTTCTCATTATTTCTATAACTGCCTTTCTATCTTTCCATTCAAACAGTTAAGGTCAAAAAATATATATTCAAACAAAATAAATTGGTTAGAATATTATCTTTTTGTACTTTTTATTTTGAAATAATTTTATCTATTCTTTGTTCTTACTGTGCCTGTTTTTTTAAAACAATACTCACTATTTTTATAGGAATATTAGACGAACGAGTTGAGTCTACCTCATTAGAACCAACTTTATAGCAACTGCAAGTTTAAAATATTCAAGATGTTAATAGTTATTTTTAATATACAAGTTATACTTGTAATTTAAAAATCATGATGTAATTTAAATACAATGTATGCATAATTAAAAAAATACTTAATAATATAATTAATATATGTTGTTGATTATATTAAATTATATTTTTACCAATTTTTTTAATCAAATATTATTGAAGAGATAACACTATTTAATATTCATTAATTTATATTTTTCTTCATAAAAAAATGTTATCTTTTAATTCAATTATTCATCTAAAATATGTGCAATAAAATTGGAACACTATAGCCTAGGGCTCAATCGTTTGAATGGTCATAAAAAAATGTTAGTGCTAAATGATTTTTAACATCACTTATTTTTCAACGTTTTGTTTGATTGATTCAATTGACAATTGGCATTTAGGTGTTTGCTTTATAAGTCATTAATAACTGAACAAGAATTCCAAAACTGTGTTCAAAGGAGTAGATTTTGAGGCTGAAGAGAAGAATCAAAAATTCCTTATAGATGATATATTGAGTCGCAGAGACACGTACAAGGTGTGTGTGAATGATATTCCATTCTTAAGCGTTTAGTTTTTCTCCCCAAGTAAGTTTTATCAGAGGGTTACATCTTTCGCATGCGCCTTCTTCCTGTGCTTGCTCACATCTCTGTTTCAATCATCAGAAGATGAATATATTGTTGTTAAAACGAATTTATTCATTTGCATTTAACCAACTGAAGTAAAATTTATGGAAACCTCATCTGTTTTTGCATCACAGCCGGAAGTCAATGTTGTCCTTGATGAATTATGAAATTTGATGATTTTCCGATTCTTGAAAAGAAAATAGTGTCTTAAATTTGGACAAGTCTTTTGATCTTTTCTTTTTTGAACACCATCCAGACGAATTCTTTGATCTAACTCGAAAATGGAGATCGATGAGGCAATAAGATCATGCGGTGATACAAGGTTGAAGACCAAGTACAACAATGCCCTCTATGTTATCCAAAGAGCTCTTGCTCTTTACCCGTATGTATCTATCCTCAAACTAAGCTTCATTTTTTATTTTCTCGAGATTATAAGATTAGATTTGATTTGAGCAGAGTCAATGCAGTGAATAGAATTTTTCTTCCACGGTTTTAAGTTTGACATGTGATAATCTGTATTAATTTTGTGATGGCATGCAATATTGATGTGGTTTTTGAGAACAAGTGGACCTAAAATCGAATAGTCAATGCTGCATCTGTTTGTTGGTCAGATGTTGATTTTTTTATTTCCGAAGAAATAAACCTTTTGAATTGATGGCTTTAGTAGAGGTTGTCTCACATCTGAGCTGATTATCTAAAGCCTTAGAATGCTTCTTTGTGGTGAATTTGATTTTGAATTAGTTTGGGGATTGCTGGATGGAGATACTGGATAAATGGACCACAAATTTGGCAAGTGTTGGATTAGGAAATTCATTACTTGGAGGTTAATTATTTGGTTTTCAGTAAGAATCGTGCTTAAGAAACTATCAGGATTTCCATCTTCTTCTTCTTCCTCCTTTTCTTTTTAAGACTCTAGGCACCAGGATCAAGTATTTAATCTAAATTATCTTGCCAGGTTGAAAATGACATGCTTTAGTTAACCTTGACACTGGTGTTTCACTATGTAAGATTCTTTCTACTTCTTGGGAGCATAATGAGGTGAAATATCTTTGAACATTTGTATTATGTAATATTTTAATACAATTAGGAGTTTATATTATAGAAAACCCAAACAAGCGGATTGGCTCTTTATGAGGTTTTTGCCCTAGATGTAAAATGCTACTTAGCGTTGTGTTTGGTGCCTTCTATGAAAATTTGATTATGCAATAAAATATTCGTATTGACAGTGTTGAAGAGGTTGCCTTCAGTTTCAATGGTGGAAAAGATTCAACTGTAAGTTTGAACACACTTTCTCCAATAATTAATTATAACATCTTTGATGAATTGAAGATACTTATAATGATGTGAAATTTTGTTTTGGTAGGTTTTATTGCACCTTCTTAGAGCCGGCTATTATTTGCATAAGGTCGGAAAGAATCTGTCCAGCGAGGCTCCTGGGGATGCTGAAATAGAATATCCAATTCGAACAATATATTTTGAAAGTCCGTCTGCTTTCCCAGAAATCAACTCATTCACTTATGACACAGCTTTAATGTATGTGAATATATAGCTTTTTTTTATCTCATATAGTTAACCTTTTCTTCCTCATTATACTTTGAAGATTGTATGTGCTGCCTTTCGTTAAATGTATTGATTAAAACAGAATGGTATAAGCTTAAGTTGATGCTGTGATTCATTGTTCAGATGAGGGTATGCTTATAATTTATTATTGATATTTTAGTTACGATTTGGCAGTTATAAATTGCAGATGGACATCATTCGTCTAGATTTCAAGTCTGGCTTGGAGGCCCTTTTGAAAGCTCATCCTATAAGAGCAATTTTTCTTGGTGTTCGAATTGGTGACCCTACTGCTGTATGTTCATGACTTCTTTCATAATAGGTTTTTTAACACAAATATATTAGGAATTACATTAAAAAAAAAAAACTGGTCATATTCTTTAGGTTGGGCAAGAGCAGTTCTCCCCAAGCTCACCTGGATGGCCGCCTTTCATGAGAGTGAATCCCATCTTGGATTGGTCATACAGGTCAGTTGTCCATATTAAAGTTGTATTGCATGCATTTTGTGATTCTCATGTACATTTGTTTCTCCAAATAATAATACTTTTTCATTCTGGTGGTATATATTCCATATTCGCAATATGATTGCAAGATTATAGTCCTTGTTATTAGGATTTTGAAGCATGGGAAAATGTAACGCAGTTATGCTGATCTTCACTGGAACCATGTTTTTTTTATTACAACACACATCTTTTTTTTTATCTTCCTATTGGGGGATTTAGGATTTACAATGAGAATAAAAGTATTGTCCCTCAAAGTTCTCTAATATGCCGTTCTCTTTAAAAAGACGCTAATGAGAGCTGTTTTGCATGTATTGGACTTTATTTAGCTTTAACTCCACCTCCTAAACTGATGTACTTATGCATGTTTAGTATTCATGGAAGAGGGTAAGGAGAAAATGATGGGATTTTTATGTTACTCAAAAGAGCAAAAGAACGAAAAGTTTCTCAATCAGTAGAAACATTGTCTTATGATAACATATATGTAGGAACTAGGACAACTTCTCTTAGCTGGGTATTATTCTTTTGTTTTTTAAACCTGTAGCCTGTAGGACGTACTTCTGATTTGTCTAATCAATTATGTAGGTCTAAGGAAAACAAAATATTCAAGTACAAAGGTCTCTAAACTGTCAGATCAAGCAGGATGAATCTACACTCTTGCCCAAACAATTATCTAGAATTGATCAGGCTGAATTGTAAACCTAAAAGTTTGCTTAAGAATGTGACAAAGAGGGACCTGATAGAGTCTTCATCGAGTGAGATTCCTGACCATATAATTAGTCTACATATGAATCTCTGTGCAACTTTTATAGCTGCTTCCGTCATATTTAATGATGCAGAACACTAAATCAATTGAGAGAGGATTATGAAGAACAACAAAAATAATTGAGAGAAAAACGTTATAATTCAATATTTTATTTATGTCAATAGAGGTTCTCAAAATGTAGTCATAACTCCTAAAGCCTTAATTTTAGAGTCATAGTTCAAATAGGAAACTAACGAAAAAGGAAGCTAAATAACTAGGAATCTAATACCAATTACCTTGTTGATGCTTCTTCCTAAAATAGACTTTGATATCTTTATGATTCTATCAAGAAATGACGACAATTCTTTTAACACAATGGTCACTCTTTTGGCCCTAACTATTTACATGCGAAGTTTCTCTTTTCCACTTCCCAATCTTGATATAAAAGACAAGAGGGGTGAGGTAGTGGTTTGTTGCTTTGTTTTCTGCATTTTATTTCTTTTCAAATGGCATATATTCCTGCATAAATTCAAAAATCTGATCTTTCCATTTGGCAGAGATGTATGGGCCTTTCTCTTGACTTGCAAGGTTCAATACTGTAGCCTTTATGATCAAGGGTAAATCTTTAATTAATGCTTTGAAGTTCATTGTGCATCTTTAATGCTCATTTACTTATGTATGAGTAGAGGTAGAGATATATGACCTATCCACCTGGGTGCTAATTATTTGCCTATAGTGGCCACTATACTTGGCAGTCGGCACCTTTTGTTCTTCTGGACAGACGGGTCGTTTTTATGTTTGGTATTCCATAATAAACCTTTTGATATAATTTGTAAAATTTCTGCAGTTACACTTCAATTGGTAGCATTCATGATACAGTTCCAAATGCACTGTTATCCAGCAAGACAAACAATAGTGGTGAAAAATACAAGCCTGCATATTTGCTTACTGACGGAAGATTAGAAAGAGCAGGGAGAGTTAAAAAGGGCTCGTCTAAGCCATTATCTGCTCTTAGCAATGGCTCTAAGAATGAGGACTCACATTTGAAAAGAACGTTTACAGCCTCTGTCATTGCTGTGGGAGATGAAATCCTGTATGTTCTTTTTATTCTTGATTGTTCTATTGCAGAATACCTTGGTGATCACTTGATCTTTTTTCGTCATCTTGGTTCTTATGAGTTCATTGTAATTTTTGTTGAGAGTTACACTGCTGTACTCAAAATTTGCTCTTCTCCAGTTCAATATCTCATTTTTCGTGTTTGACCATGTAATCTGTGCTAGGAAATGGTGGTGTATTCCGGTATAGTGTGTAAATGAGTCATTTTCTCCGTAAAGTTTTATGTTGATTCCATAACTCAGGTCTGGCACTGTCGAAGATCGGATGGGATCCATACTGTGTGAAAAGCTCCATATAATTGGTTGGGCTGTTACACATATTGCTGTTATTCGAAATGATGTAAGTTTCCATAGCTTGAGCCTTAAATCTAGCATGTCATGTATTTGATTAACCAATTGAGTATTCTAAATGCTTAGATCATGCTTTAGACTCATGCGCGCGTGTTGGCCTGCTCTGTGCAATAGATTCTATTCATAAAATCATTCGAACAGCAAGTGCGTGCCTTTTGTTGACTTATTGTTGTATATTTGATTAAATTCATTCATCTTCCCAGATTGATTCTGTTGCAGATGAAGTTGAGCGACTTAAATTGACTAATGATATGGTAAAGTTTTGCACTATAACTAGTTTTTTGCTATTTCTGTGTTGTACTCAGCTTGTCACTTTTGGTGCAGGTTTTCATATATGGAGGAGTAGGTCCACTGGCCTCAGATCTCACTGTAGCTGGTGTTGCTAAAGCATTTGGTGTCCGAATGGTACATCTCGGTATCACCAATATCTTTTGTTGAGATTAAAAGTTCAATTGTTCTACTACTTTGACTCCATAATTAAGGAACCGAATAAAATTTAGCTTTTCCATTCATTGTTATTGCATTTATTTATAACTACCCTTATTGTAGGCCCCTGATGAAGAATTTGAAGAATATTTGAGGCATATCCTGGGTGATAAGTGCGCTGGGGATAGGAATGAGGTAAAGTGACGTATATTTTCTTGCTATTTGATTATGCTTATGGGGCAAATGATCAGCAACGTACCTATCGTCCATCTGAACGAAGTATATAATTGTATTTTTAGATCACATTTAATAAATAGCTGGTTGCGTGCATGCAATAGTGGGTAACCTACTGAATTTGTCTATGAAAAAATGAGTACATGTGTGTGTGTGCGCTCTATCCTTCTTTACCAGCAATTTTTTTTATTGATTTCTCTTCCCAACCTCCAGATGGCACAGTTGCCTGAAGGTATCACTGAGTTGATGCATCATCAGAAATTACAGGTTCCTTTGGTAAGTGAATTCTCATCCAATGATATTCTGTTTTTAATTAGAGCAATTGGAGTACCAGGGTGGCATTTATGTAAATTTCAGAATGATGTTGCTTAGTCGAATACTAATTCTTTTTCGGATTGGATAATGTATTTTATAGATCAAATGTCAAAACGTCATAATTCTAACTGCAACGAACGTTGGTGAGCTGGAAAACGAGTGGGATTGCTTGATTGAATTAAAGATGTCCAATGGGCTTTTGAAAATCACCGAACCATTCGTTTCAAAGAGAGTGGCCACAACCCTTGCGAATGTGAGTGAGTCTCAGAACTATTTATATGTGTTTAAGAATTAATATCATTCATTCTAATTACACGAAGTGCATTTGCAAATGAGTGTACCACATGGATATGTTTTAATAAACGATACACCAATAAAATCTCGTGTAATGCTGGTCAAAGTTGCTCAGCGTGTTTCAGAAATTAGTAACAAATTTCCAGATGTGTCAATTGGTAATCGGTTGTAACTTGCTAGTTTTCGTGTTAGTAATTTGCTTGCATTTCGAACTATGAAGGGGCGTAACGGGAATCAAGAGGAGGTTCTTTGATCATCACCTTAAAAGGAAAGGTAAAAGGAAGTAAAATAATATTGGGTTATTCTGAGAGAGAAGAGTGATGGATTATTTGGTTGCAGGAGAAAGCAAGAATGAAGACAGCTGCAGATGCATTATGGGACAAGTTTGATCCAGAGGCGTTGTTGGACTCGCAAGCATATTTGTTAAAAGCTATAATAATAATAATGCACTGAGGTTGTTATGTTTGTCTAATCTCCTCGATTATAATTTCAAAACATTTACTTGTATCCTCTTCCTATTCCTATTCATATTAACAAAACTTTTATATCAATTTCGATCTGCTCTTGTTTTCCTAATCAATTATGTTAAGGCGGCACTAAAACCTTGTAAAAAACACAAATGCTCTTGGGGTTTTAGGCTTCATAATATCCGACACTCTGTCCTTTACAAATTAACCAACTCTTTGATTTATGTACTGACATATATTTTGTTAATTTGAATACAAAATAGAGAAACTATTTTGTTCGTTGTTGCCGCATCACAAGAACTAAAACTAAGGACGCATTTTAATAATTTACTATTTAGTAGGAGATATAATATAAAAGAAAACGCTGAAAATATTATTTAATTTTCTCCCATATTAAATCAACACAAAAGACAAAAATTAAACATTGAAAACTCAAATTTTAATAAACTTGTTCAAAAAAAGAAAAAGAAAAAACAGAGCACAGTTCAGTTGACTACCTACTTAACAACGTCGTCTTTTATTTTAATTTTTTAATGAGAAAATCCCAATATGTCAAGGCCTAATAATAATAATAATAATAATAAATTTGGGGATATCAACTTCAATTCATCAATCATCCCTCATCATCGTTCAATTATCAAATTTATCTCCGTCGCTTGTCCAATTATTCCACCGCCGCCGCCATTAAATAATTATCCCTCCTTCGTCTTCTTCTACAGGTGATTTTACCGGAAAAGAGGAAGATATGGAGAGGGTGAAACAGGAAGGTCGCTTAATAACTGCATCCGGCGATGATAATCTGAATGAAATCTTCCGCAAAATCAAAGCTTCCAAAAACCCTGTAAGTGAATTCAGTTCAATTGATTCATGCCTCCGCCAGACACTAAATCTTGATTTGTGTTTTTGCAGACAGTTATCAACTATGGAGCATCTTGGTATGTTTTATCTTGTATTCTGAATAAAGAAATAGATAGTTGTTGGCTAAGTGTTCGATGAAATGCTTAAATGGAGTGAGTTTGCAGGTGCGGAGTGTGCAGTCAAATCCTTCCAGCATTCAGCAAATTGAGCAGCAAGTTTCCGAAGCTTTCGTTTGTGTATGCGGACATTGATGAATGCCCGGAGACGACTCAGCACATAAGATACACGCCCACTTTTCATTTCTACAGAGATGGTGAAAGAGTGGATGAGATGTTTGGCGCCGGAGAAGACCGTCTACACGACCGCCTATGGCTCCACTCTTGAAATGAACGCCATACGGCTGTTCCGATGGCCTTGGAAAAATGTTATATCAATCTGCTCAACATAATGAATCTTTCCTCATCGAGTAGTATTCATTCAATATTTTTTTTGCTTCTTCTTAGATGTTATGTCACTTGGATCATGTTTATTGTGCTAGTGAAATTTTTTGAGTTAATATTTGGATGACAAGACAAGTAGTTTAATATGGATCAAGTTGGTGGAATTTCTTGGGACGAACGTCTATTTGAGACTGTTTTGAACAAAGACAGAAACTTGTATACACCCGGGTTCACGGTGAACTCGGGTTCTCAATTATCACTGTCATGTGTATACGCTATCACTGTTATGTATATTTACTATCACTGTTATGCATATACATTATCACTGTTGAAAAATCAAGTATATTTTTATAGCAGTGATAGTATATATGAATAACAGTGATAGTGATTACACATGATAGTGATACGAGTTCATGTGAACTCGAGTTCACAAGAGACCTACTCTTGAACAAAATATGCTACCAAACGTATATATAGTAAATAAATAGCCAATCTTGTCAAAGGCAAATATAATTTTATTAATCACCTAAACAATACTACAGCAGCAAAAATTCAGACAACTCCTTCCGTTACAGCCATGTTCTCTAACAATTGATTGGATTACAAAATCAGACATGATTATTAGTGGTGTCAGTCACCAAAAACCAGAGGCATAAACAAAACCAAAACCACAATCTTCTTCACCAAAAGGGAAAACTTTCGGTTTAGTTATTTAATTTAAATTAAATGGAGCCTCTTTCCTGAATCTCATTAAATTAGGATCTCCCCGCAAAAAAGTGCAATGTTCTCGTTTTGGTGATTCTTTAATGATCCTATCTTGATCATGCTCAATGATCTTGTTCGACAAAAAATCCATTTGTATACAATAATCATATTGTAGCGGGTATAGTTTAGTGGTAAAAGTGTGATTCGTTCTAATTAACCGTTAATAGTTAAAGGGTCTTTACAAAAAATCAGAAACTATCGAATTTATTCTAAAGACCTCTAAACTAATTTTTATTTTAACAAGCCCAAAAAAATTATCAACTTTTGTTTTGAAAAAATCATAATACATTTCTGTTTTAAAAATCTACTAAAATATATTTCCCCGTTCCAATATTACTTTATACTTCAAAAAAAAAAATCCACAATCATAAAAGATAATAAAGTATTTTTTATTCAACTTTTTCACACTAAATTTTATTTTTTTTAATGTGTATCATTTCGCACTTGAAGTCTATTCCGGAACGTAAGGAGTATAATTTTTGTTTCATAAAATCCTTTTTTACAATATGTCAGGAATATATATAATTTTTCTTTTTTGTAAAAATTTGAATTTAATAGTATTGAATTTAGTTGATTTCATTATTTTATAATGGTAACTAATTAAACTGAGTCACCAAATTTTTTTAAATTTTCATTACCAATGGCTTTATAAAATGATACTACTTCCGTCCCACAAAAGCTTACATACTCTTTTTTTAGTTTGTCCCGTAAAATTTTGCATATTTTCAAAATGAAAATTCCTTCAAATCTCTATCTCACAATCTTCATTTTACATATTCTACTCATTACATTTTTTCTTAAAAATTTAATCCTATAAATATATATATATATATATATATAGGTATGTATGCATTTATACGCACACATGCATGCTACAAGTGTGTTTTATTCGCAAGCATCATCAATGATTTTGTTTACTTTATTAGTATAGTTTCCACCTTTTGGACAGTCCAACCCATGCAGTACACCATTTCATTTCAATCTCAAATACTATTTGGCATTTCTATCTTCTGTACGCATTTTTTTCTTCTCTTCATAATCAATTACATACATGTGTCTATATTTACATACAGTACTATGATTACCACACCCTACTTTGCAAAAGCTATTTGACTCTTTCACCTTCTGTTTTTCTTAATTAAATCAATGATCACCCAATAATTAAAAAAAAACTAAAAGTTTGAAATGGTTTTATAATTAATTATAGCCAACAAGGCATTGTTACGAATTCTTGTTGCTTACATATGAGACTCTTGTATGAGAACATGAGAGTTTTTCTTGAATTATTCTCTACTTCGAAACATAGTTGCATTGGAACTTAATAATCTCATAAATCATAGTAGTAGTAAATTAGGCATTTGTGTAACATATATAAATATATATCTTTTGCATAAATAAACCTACACGTGTGTTTGTTGGTTAGAATTGAGTCTTTCTGGATTTTAATGCTGCTGGTGAATTAAATCCTATGAGTATATCTAGAATTGTTCACTGGTTAGAGAAACAATAAGAGATAATATCCTTCTTATATATTATCTAAAAAGTAAGGAAAATTTGGTTATTAGGTGGTACTACAACTGTAAACAATTTAGTGTTAGAGTCAAAAAAACAATTTTTGCATCCATTTCTGAAGTTGCTTGTGACAGGATGTTTTAATATTTTAAATCCCTTTGACTTTTCAATCACAAACTCAAAACTCAACCACAATATTTGTAAATATTCCAAGGATAAACTTATTTACCAATACTCCATTATAATCTGTGAAACCAATTATAAAATATAACTCAATTTGAGAACAAATTCTGCATATTCTTTCTTGAGCTATGAGAATTAAGGAAAGCAATGCTGACATGATTTATTTTATAGATACAAATTAAGTTCAGTAATTGAAGTAGCTCGCCTTGACTGCTAATCCGTATTCATTAGTTGTCGTTTATTATAGCAGTTGAAACAGATTTCATATTCGAATTCTTAACCACCGGTTCACTTCTTCAAATAATGGTTCACTTAAATTAATTTTAGACCGATTCAAGATAAAATTACCTGATCTTATTTGAACCAATGAATAAACATCCTAATCATACTCAACTGATTCTGAATCGACATTTTTAATTTGAATAAATTAAGCCCCTTTTGTTTAGTAAACCAACTTTCATAGCTAATTCTACATATATATATATATATATGGTATCTCACATTATCCAACTTTGACTTATGTGTTTCCCACTAATTATGTAAACATACATACGCACACACATGTATATATACATGTGACACCTACAAGAAAAAAGTAGTACTCTTGTAAACAAACAAGAAATTAACCAAACAGTCTATCTCTCTCTCTCTCTCAAATAATTAATTAGGTGAAAAGAGAGAGATGGGAAGAGCTCCATGCTGTGACAAGGCAAAAGTGAAGAAAGGGCCATGGTCACCTGATGAAGATGCTAAGCTTAAACAATATATAGAAAAGAATGGTACAGGTGGAAACTGGATTGCTCTCCCTCAAAAAGTTGGTAAGCTTAATTTTTCATTTTTTTTTAATCCTTGTAAAAAGAAAAAGGAAATATATATATATATATATATAGTTGGTTAATTGTTGGAAATAAAAAAAGGTCTTGGAAGATGTGGAAAGAGCTGCAGGCTGAGATGGTTGAATTACCTGAGACCAAACATAAAACATGGAGAATTTTCAGAAGAAGAAGACAGAATCATTTGCAGCTTATACGCCACCATTGGAAGCAGGCCGGTGACATTAATAATTTATATATATATATATATGCATGAATTAATTAATGAAAAAGGTGGATGTAGTGCAGGTGGTCAGTAATAGCAGGGGAATTAGCAGGAAGAACAGACAATGACATCAAGAACTATTGGAACACTAAGCTCAAGAAGAAGCTCATCTCCATGTCCATCCCTCCTCCTCCTCCTCCTCCTAATCACTACATTAATTCTTCATCTTTTAATTACAATAATAATAATTTCATCACCATTCCAGCAGCTGCTACTAATCAGCCCCAGCCCATGTTTGGCAACATCATTGATCACATGAATTTATGGCACACAATCTTGCTTGATGGATATTCTTCATCATCATCATCAGCAAATTATGGATATTTTGGCACTGGTGATTACTACTCTAGTA
This sequence comes from Prunella vulgaris, assembly GCA_026898435.1. NCBI lineage: Eukaryota > Viridiplantae > Streptophyta > Magnoliopsida > Lamiales > Lamiaceae > Prunella > Prunella vulgaris. The sequence continues at coordinate 137,054 of JAPKLY010000670.1, forward strand.
TTCAGGAGATTAAGGATTTGATTAGCAGCAGCAGCAGCAATGGCAACGATCTGATGCAGCAGCATGATCATATCATCAACCCAGCTCAAGATCTGGATATATAATTACTACTGAGATCGATCGATCGATCGATCATATTCTCATTCTCTCTCTCTCTCTCTCTCTCTCTCTGATTTTCACAATAGCTAGCTAGCTGGGTAGGATTAGTCCCTACAAATATCTGCATGGGTCCATACCTAATTTCTTTCTTTATTCCACACTAGCTTTAAAAAAAGAGAGATTGTTAGTTTCATGTTGATATATATATGCATGTATCTATGCAATTATATATTTTGTGGGCAATTAATGTTATGTTGAATGAAACCCCATCCATCCATCTTCTTTAAATCAAGAAAGAAATCAGAATTAATCTTCAAATGCTCAAATATGCATCATTATTATTATTATTATTGTAATTGAATACATGTACATATATATATATAATAAATTAACAAAAGTTGAATTGAGAATATATAGGGCATGTTAATCTGAAAGAAGAATCGATCCATCTGATGAGTATTAATTAATTTCTGACAACCATTAATTTTCTATATATATATTTTAACATTAATTGCTACAGTAGTCATACCATAGAGATCGATAACGTACATGATTAATCTACAATTGATAGATATATATATATAACTGCAGGGTCCTTGTCCAAAGATTATTGCAGATTTTCTTACTAAATAAAACAATTATATAAAAGAAAAGGAAGCCTAATTCACACGCAACATCCATCCATCCATCCTATTAATTTCTCAAGTCCTTTGGCTTACCATTAAATTATATATATATATATATATATATATACTCGACCTACCATATATCAGTTCTTACATACCTACCAAAGGAATTAAATACAAGTCATGTCAATTAGCCTCAAAAATATTACTTTTCATTTAAAATAAAAAATAAAAAAAAACCTATATTTTTGTCTTTGGTTTCCTGATAGCAGCATGCATGATTCATTATTGATGCTGTCTAAAACAAATAAATCTGTTTGCATTTTGTGTGTACTTCTTTTAAAAATAATATTTGTTTTTGTTTTGTTATTAAAAATAAGTTTCACAATTAACCTCATATATATACAAAAGACGTGCAACTAATATAATTTGTTGATCCTTAATTTTGAGATTATATATATATATATATAGTGAGTAATTTGATTTTCACGTTTAACTATTGCAGCAAGGTTTACATATTACGTACTATATAATTAACAAAAACATATATATTTTGACAAATAAAACTGATCAGTGTTTACATACAATTGAAGTTATGGTTTAAAGTAGGCGACGTCATTACTCAGACGCACCCTTAATTTGGTAGTAATAATTTTAATGTATAGTGGGAACAACCTTGACGAGAAATTGGAGCACTCAACAATCCCAATTCATGTATAAACAATTTCAAATTTTAAAAAGTCATCATGAAATTAATTACACAAACAAACAAACAAACAAGAACAAGTCCAAAGCAAAAACAGAGGAAATACAAAAAGTAATTATATATATAATGTAACTTCTGTGTACAGTACATTAATTAATTATTTGTTGATTTGTCTTGCTCCGATGATTAACAAATTAATTATGCAATCATTTAATAAACATTGACCTCTTCAACCCAGTTTTAATTGTCTTCTTCCCTAACTTATAAAAAAATAAATTATATATCAGCTAGCTAGCTAGCTGTTGCATTTTTAAAAAATATATATTTCCCTGCAGGGCAGTTAATATTAATTGAGGATGACTGATGGCTAAGAAATTAAGTTGAGGAGAATGCGCGTTCTGGTGGCATATGAATGATCAAGAATATCAACTACAGATCAATTAACAAATAAATGGTACGAACAAACAACCAATTGATCAGTTTCAGTTTCACCTTATATAATTAATGTCTTGTACTTACTATTTTGCTAAAGCTCAACAAGCTAGCTAGGAATGAAGACTACTGCATAAATAAGTAATTATTATTAATGCTTAATGGATAATTCACTTCATGAATGTATAATATTATATGTAGGTTAGCTCATCTAGCCACCAGACTCCTCACTTGAGTGAGTGGCCTGAGTTTAATAGAACGAATTAAGGGAGATATAAGGTTGACTTGGAGTGTTAAGGAGACTTACGATAAAATTATAATTTTTTTAGAATAGTGTACAAATTGGTATAGAACGTGCAAATAAAAAAACAGTGTGCAAACTCTCCTGAATTGAGACAATAATTTCTTTCACTCTTTTTTTAAGTGCTGATTACATTTGAAGGGGATTAGCTGCAACATCAAATTACAAGTAGATATATATATATATGTGGGGTGGGTGATATAATATTCAAATATGTGTTGAGATTTGTTTTTCTTTTTATATGTAAAACTTGGAAATAGGCATAAGGTATACCAATTCAGCCAAAATTATAATATGAAGAGTACAAATGCACCCGGCCAGATAAAAGAAAATTAAGGAGAATCATATACAAAATCTAGGACTTGTAAGCCAATCAATAATAAAAGATTAATTATCACTAACACGAATCAATTCCATAGTCTCTCTCTCACTCTTAATTCATAATGGTTTCATCATGTTTTAAGAGTGTGATTATGGACAAAGTATTATATATGTGTATACCATACACACTATTAATATTTATTATAAATATCTAATTGGGTGAATATTGATCATGCATGCATGTATTCTGTGGAAGTGGCCGGGAAACAGTCTTAATTAGAAGCACATTTGGATCTTGCAACATGGAAATTAATTGTGACCACAATAGTCATGACTCTGTCTCAAAATATATATGGTAAAACAAGTCTTAATTATACATACATACATAGATAGATACAAATAGTTTGACCTTAATTAATTTACTCTCTCAGCTCCGACTATATATGTTGGATAAATAATTTTCTCTATAATACTTATATTCTTTTCTAATTTTGAAAATAATAAAAGAAGATTGTAATTGTAATCAATATAAAATGAGATAAGTATAATTAATCAGATAGAAGAGTTGATTAGCTAATTTAAAAAGAAAAAATGATTATTAGACATCTTTTTATTCTCATCAATCACTATAATCATCCTCATTATTATATTAAAGAATTTTTTATACTAAGTGCTACCTAATTAATTAAATAATTAGTCTGAATTCTAATACTAATAGTGATTTTTTATTTTTCTATATTTTTAATGTCAAATTATTAAATTAAAAAAATATATATAATAAAACATTTCTTGTGAAATCGTTTGATGAAAACCCGAAGTAAGCAGGGAATGTACAAGGTGGAGTCAAAAGAGAGAGTGAAGTTGAGCACCAATTTTGAATGAAAAAAATCATCAAACTGACTGACACACAGATCATATATATATCATAAAATATACATACACATGTACAAGTATCCTCTCTCTCTCTCTCTCCACAAATAATTGCTCCATTTCCCTTCCCTACGCATTACAACTATAAAATCTTTGACTTGTCGTCGTCCTAATCATTTTTGTACTAATTTCTGTAACAAGTTGTACATTATATTTTTCTTCTTTTGTAAAAAAAAAAAAAAAAAGAATTAGTAGTACTAATAAATAAGTTGGACCGGGCCTAACAGCAAAGTAGAGACTGCAGACTTGGAAATTATGGGTTTGGGCCTATATATCTTGTTTTTAGTTTGGGCCACAAGGCGACTTTGGGTCCTTCTCGTCTTACAAAAGAAATGAATATATTTAACTTTAAAAAAAAACTCAAATTTGTTATTCAATTTTTGCAAGAAGAGAAATTTCCTAGTCCAACCACAAAATCAAGCCAGCAGAATAGGGTATCATATGGTCGAGAAAAAGCATGAACCATTACATTAATTAGTTTCACATGAACAAAAGAAGATTAATTAATTCGAAAAATAGCTAGATTTGAACAAACAAATTAACATATATAATTAATGAGTGAAGCTAGGTAGCTAATTTATCATCACCTTAGTTTTTATATGAGCATGCACCTACATTTTGAAGTTGAAGATTTATGACCCAAGCAGAATGAATCCCATTGCTTAATTTGTTCAACTAAATTAATTAATAATATCGAAATTAAAGAGCTAGCAAGAAAGTGTTGGTGTTGCTATGAATGAAGTAGCCATCATTATATATATTTCTGAATGCCTTTCTGCCATATATATATATATATACCAGATCCTAATTGTAACCAAAGAAATTAATTAGCAGCATCGATCAATTTACTTTATAATCATGCATTAATTGAATTCTCCCTACGTTTATATATGTCATCAGGTCAAGCAAGGAGGTATGTATATATATATATATATTCCTTCAAAATAATTACTTTAGCGAATTTAATTAATTTATAGCATCAAAATCTCCTACTTCTACTATATACACTACAAAAAAAGCGGATTTTAGCGACCGCCAAACGGTCGCAAAACATAGCTAGCGACCGTTTTTTGCGGTCGCTAAAACACCAGTCGCAAAAATTTAGCGACCGCTTTTATGTGGCGGTCGCTAATTTACGACCGCAACGGCGGTCGCAAAAAATGTCCGGGTATTGACCCGGTTTGATTTTTTAAAATTAGCGGCTGCTGTTACACGGTCGTTACAGCGGTCGCTAGTTATTTTAAATAATGGTAATAATAAATTACATTTATATTTTGTGACCGCTTTAGGCGGTCGCTAAACTTTTACGTAGCAAAAAAAAATGTGGCCAAAGTGGTTCGAACCCAGGCCCTTTCGAGGGCTGGTTGGGCTCAAACCACTTGGTCACAAACCCAGCATCTTAATTATATTATCACATATTTTATATGAGCCTTATTTGGCTCAGAATAAATATTGTAAACTTTGTGCCTGCAAGGAGTCGAACTCGTCACCTCTGGGCATCTCAGAGATAGCTGTTTCACTAGGACACTTGTTATTTTCGTTTATTTTTCTGCAACTAATTGTATATAACTCCAAATTTAGTCACGTTTTTTTTAAATCCATCAAATTACTTCATTTTCGTCTCTAATTTATTAATGTATATATATTTCAATAAAATTTTGTAAATGTTATAAATTTTATAATTTACATTTCTTTTTTTCTATTTTATTCGTCTTTTTGCAATTAATAGTATATAATTCCAAATTGTGTCTCGTTTTTTTTTTTTAAATTCATCAAATTAATCCTTTGATACTTAATATAAATATATATATATATTTCAACCATAAAAATGTAATGTTATAAATTTAATAATTTACAATATCAAATGTTGATAGAATTTACTAATAGTTGTTCGTTATGTGGCTTTAAATCGGATTAATTCTACCAAACAATAATCTTATGATTTGTGTTCTTGGATATAATATGAAGAGGGAGAGTAGAGAGTTTAGAGAGAGAAATATTGTAGTAAGGATTGTATTGATTGTGTGAATTTTTTGAATAGTACAAGAGATGTCTTATTTATAGGTGTGCGAGTGTGAGACGGTACCTTACGAGTCTATATGGCTTCCGGTGTTGACGAGGGTCCGTAACCCTCGTCCTGGTCCTTTACACTGCTCCCTATGTTGTGCCTCGTCCTACTACTATGCCTTAGACTAGATGAGTCTCATTAAAAACCTCGCCGTAAACCACCCTTGTGGATAAACCGGACGGAGGGAAAAAGAGCGCACCATCGGGGTCCTATCGACTAACAGGCGAGCTCGGAGGTGGGCTCCAGTGGTTCGGGCGAGCTCTAGGGCGAGCTCCAGTGCCTTGCGTGGCTTACGAGCGTCGTGCGATGATGGACCTCGGCAAGGTCTTCATGGGGATAGGGGGGCGAGCTCCAGTGTCTTCATGGGGATAGGGACGAGCTCCTTCAGGCGAGCTACGCAGGTGAGCTGCCCCCATGTGGGCGAGATCCACACTTCCGCGGATCTAGGTGAGTTCTGGCGACCTGCCAAACCTTGGTGATTATCCATATGCTAATTGTGTTAGTTCGTCAGGCCAACACCAAAATTTTAATTTGTTCATTTTTATTCAATTAATTGTATATAACACCAAATTAGCCACAAATTTTAATATTCTAAATTACTACAATTTGATATCATAAAAAATAATTTTGATGTAAAACATAAAATTTTAAACATTCAAAATATATTAATAAAAAGTTAAAATACTTAATATTCAATTAAAAAAAATTGTTCAACATAACTAGCCGTTAGAATTAAAATCGAGCTCCCATCCTTCAAGATCCCCACCATCGGCACCCTCATTCCCACGAGGAGACACACCACCACCCGTACCGGCATTTGCCTCATCATCCGAGTTTTCCGGAAGTGGAATATTAGTAGCTTGAGAGACTTGACTCAACCAAGCCTGCATCTTCCTTTCTTTTCTCTCTTGCTTGGACAACTTGTCCTTCAACTCGGCCACTTCTTGCCGAAGATTGACGTCAGGATGAGAGGACATAGAATATGATGCTGAGCTCCGGCGGTGCGTCTGACGGACAACCTTACTGTAAGCTCCCAACCCTAGTATCTTACCCCTATTGACTCAGGTCAAATCAACAACGAGGCTGTCCTCATCAATAGGGGTAGGTGTAGGGTTCTCCGGAGTAGGTATCGCTTGTGTCTGAGCCTCCTCGAGAGCAGTTTTGAACTTGTTCTGAAATTAAACAAAACAAAATATTAATTTTATTTTAATAGAATAATTAAAATCTATTTAGAAGTACATTCTAATTAGATACTTACGTGAAGCTCGGTGGTGCGGGCATACGTGGATTTCCCAGTCTCATTCACTGGGTGAAGAATGGAAAGAGACTCGAAGAGTTTGGGCCTCCGTCCGTACTCTTTCTCCTTTAAGAATTAATTATAATAATTTAATTAAATATAATAATTAATTATAAATTAAGAATTATAAATGAAAATACTTACAAAGGCGAGCCCGTGCTCGTAGGCGGTCGGGGAGCCACCGCGATGTATGGCGACTCCTTCTCCGTTCGAGTTGCTCATTCGATTTTTTCGCGCCTTACGAGCCCTCTCCTGGTGTGCCGGATCAGTCCAGTAAGCCACCAATCCGTCCCAGATCGCCCGTCCATCACCGTCTTTCCCCAAGTCAACCGTCTCCCCTTTAAGTATCCACTCTTTCTTCATCTTGAAGACGATTTCCTTCATCCGGCTCTGTGCTCTACTGCACCATAGCTCCTCAACCCTAGCGTTGTCTGCCGGATCCCAAAAACACAATTTCTGCATTTCAAACAATTCCCAACAATTAATTATTCAAATATTAATAATTACTAATATATTTTTAGTGGAATTTATTTAGTGGAATTTATTTATACACCTAGCTAGATCTCAATTATAGAATTTATACCCGCCCGCCTGACATCAATATATATAGTCCAATGAAATTAATTTACAATTGAACAAGGTGTGCCCTGTTGTTTCTAGCTATATGCATGAATTAATATATAATACTTGTAGAAATATTGGGTTCACGTAAAATGCGCATATATCAATTTTTCTTTTTTGAAAAGAAAAAAGAATTAAGCAGTTACTGAATTAATTGGTAATTTGAACATCGATCCTCGATCTTCTCTCTCATGATATATATTAATTTCAAATGAGTTTTCATCAATTAATTAATTAATTGTGACGACATGCATGATTATCTTAATTACTAATTAGACGACGACGACGACGACGTCGGTCTCATTAATTCCGTTTTTATTTGCATCGATCATGTAGCTCAAGAATAATGGTCCTGCAGCAGGTTAAAACATTCTTTCTTTATTTTTAATTCTTTTTTGCAGTACCCCTCCTGCCTGCAGTGCAGCCTACGATAATGCTTAATTTGACAAAAAGATAAAGCGAAATGGAAAAAGACCACATCAACCATTTATTTAAAGAATTAATTTAAAAGCTGAAAAAAGAAGAAAAAAAAAAGGACAAAAAGGGAATGGGCCAAAAAGTGGAGTAGCAAATATAATGAATGAACATGCATGTGTATGATCAACATTTTCACGCATGGATACCAACTCCACCACGGAAATAAATTAATAATTAATAACAAAAGAAGAAGAAGAAGAAGAGGACTGACTTTTGTTCATCCATTCATCATTAATTCTCAAATGCTAATGACACGCTCCTTTTGTCATTTCCTTCTAAAAGATAACCTTAATTAATTGGCATGTCATTATTTGCTGAAATTCATTCGAATATATATATATATAGTTAAATAGATATTATTTTTCTTTCTCGAGAAAAAAGAAAAGTACTTTGATCTGTTGCTGTATTTAATTCCTTAATTGTGGTGTGATTCGTGGCATTGACGACTAAATATATATTATTTGTCACTCTTTGGAGCTTATGGGATTAATGCAATTCTGCTCATCTAATTATATTCCATTACAAGATTCCATTATTTTAATTAATTTGATCATATGCAACAAAATTAATTATTTATAGTTTTGTTTATATGTATGTACATTGTATTATTCAAGTGTATTATTAAACAATAATCCATGTCTAATCAACATTCTTGTTTTTTTTAAAAAGTTACTCTTATTAAATTGTAACAAGTTTGAAAAAAATGACTTTTCATTAATATAAGAAGACTCTTTAGAACAATATAATTAATTAAATTTACACATTATAAAAAAAAGGGGTTAGTTCCGGGCTCCTCACTTGAGTGGTGACCTGGGTTTGATTCTCTTTGAGAATGAATTAAGGGAGATATAACTTAGAGGTGTCAAATGGGCCGGGCCGATCATAAAATTTTATTTAATTTGTCAAAAAAAAATTTAATAATTAAAGTAAAATTCAAATTTCTATAATATTTAAACAATAATAATTCAACAAAATTTAATAAACTATAATTCACAAAGTAAAATTCAAACAACAATTTATTTATTTTCTAAATAAGTAAAGTTACATTATCAATATTTTGAATAAAGTATTGTCAATCTTATCCAATTCATATTTTTAATAATATTAATTAATTAATTGAGGTAATATTTTTTTATTAAAAATATCTTTTAAGAAATTTTTTATGAAGATCTATGCACATATTACTTGACCATATTTATACAAAATAAATACTTATTGAAAATATGTAAAGAATATAAAATCGAAGATTCACAAGAGAAGTATTATTAAAAAAAATCATACAGGGCAGGGCCGGGCCGGGCCAAATAGGCCCGTTCTTTTAGGGCCGATAATTTTGAGGCCCGTCCTAGCCTTAAAACTGGGTTTTTCGGGCCGGGAACATTTTGACAGCTCTAAATATAAGGTTAACTTGAAGATATTGAATGAGATATAAGGTTGAGGGAGATATAAGATTGGTTTTAAGTGTTTAAGAGACTTGACGAATTAACTTGTAACTAAGACATTTACTCTGAATTATTTTGTAATGTACCGGAAATTAAAATGAAGTTTTTAAAACAAGAGAATTAATTAGGGCCAAGGCTAGGTGAAATAATTAACATACAATCGCCCAATATTGTTCCTCGGAGGATCTTATTGGAAATTAAAATAGTGAATAAATAAATACATCTCATGAAAAATTTGTTCTTATTATTAATTAAAGTTATTATACATTTATTTATATCAATATGTGTATTTATTAATTTTATAATTATAATTATTAAATTAATAGCATTAGTAAATATATTTAATAATATAAATTGTATATTTTGTGAATAAATAGTATACAAGTGTATATATACTAACCCGGAGTGAAGTCAAACTTATACTCGGATACTGAATATTTATATAGCTCTGTTGGGCCGTATGTATGCCTCATACTGACCCGACCCTTAATTGGTTACATTATTAATCACAAAAACTTCAACATCTCAATTGCATTGCTAGTTGCTGTAATTTTAATTCTATTTTATTTTTATTTTAATATGTCATAAAATTTATAAAAATGGAATCAAGAGTATTAATTCATATACTAATATAATAATTTGTAAGTTAAACTATATTAATAATTATATAAACTGCTTTTATGAAAAAGTTTTAAAAATTGTTGGAAATTCGTGGGTCAATAACCCCTATTTGGCAGACACGTATTAAATAATTCATATATATATATATATATAATGATTGAGAAAAACATCACAAAAAGATTTGTACCTACTTTTGCAAACAAATAGGGTAAATTTTCTTTGAGAAAAAACATCCAACTATTGAAGATGGGCCATGCAATTGCATGGAGATCGAGTTGCTTATATTTGAATTTGATGAAATTAATTACTTCCTCCGTCCACAAAAATTATTCTATCTTTTTTGCACATGGTTTAATGCAATATGTTGAAGGATATTATGGGGTATTGTGAGATCCGTTCACGAATTTAAAAATTGTGTATGAAAAGTATGCATATAGTATTTTCATATACAATTTTTAAATTCGTAAACGAACTTCACAATATCACATAATACCCTCCGACATATTGCATTAAACCACGTGCAAAAAAAGTAGACTAATTTTCATGGACGGAGGGAGTAGTTGATAATACAAATACATCTGTTTTTTTCTCTCTTGTAAACACGAGGCATTAAAAAAGAATGTAGTAGTAGGTTATATATATAAATTAAATCCATTTCTCAAGGAAGTTAATTCTATTATTATATCCAAACTTTGACTAATGATCAATTAATCAAATTAACTAAACCAGGCAAAAAAGATTACTGTTTTATTATTATTATTATTATTATTATTATTATTAGCATGTTAATTATGATCATGCATGAGTGATGATTCTCAATATATTTATTTACTGAGGTTAAACTGGGAAAAATGTCAAGTCTCTCTTTCAAAATTTGCTTTAGTACATATAGGAGTTGACTATTGAGAGAGGGTTTTAGTCTATGATTTGATCTGTTAAAGATACTAAGACTATGTAAATGAAATTAAACGTAGTATATATATGATCTTTCAAGAACGGAAACGGTAGGTAAAACTAAACACACACACACACACACACACACACATATATATATATATCACTACAAAAAAGACGGAATTTAACGACCGCTTTTTACCGACCGACTTAAATCGGTCGCTAAATAATTAATTAGCGACCGATTTTTGATCGATTAGCGACCGATTTTGACTACTGGTCAAATCCTAAATTTTCCAACGAAAATACCGACCGAAAAAGCGGTCGCTAAAATAAAAATAAGTTACCGACCGCCAAATCGGTCGGTAATATTGT